>SNQJ01S0125030.1:0-26519 GCA_010110895.2 Picea sitchensis | reverse complement strand
AATATTAATTATAAAGTCAAATAAGTCAAAGTGACTTATAAAAGACCAATACTACACCAAGCAAGATGGAGAAAGAGATTCAAGCAAGGGGAGGCTACAAGACAAAGTCAAAAGGGTCTTCTTCAATGGCAAAATGCCCACATATGTCTCGTGATAATTTATAAGCTTTTATCATCCCCGCATAAGAGGAAAAACCAATGATGTGGTCATGTTCATCTTCTAACTGCTCCTAGGTCTCATGGACCATCCCGAGAGAGAAGAAGAAGATCACACATCATCACATCTTGGTACACAACCAAGAACCACCTGGTCCCAGACCAGGATACCCCATAACATATCTGGGGGCCCTAGAACACATCTAGGATCTTTTATCCACCAAGGTACAAGACCAAGGATCAACCCAAGCGTTTAAGCAAGGATTCCCTGGAACACATCCAGAGGCCCCATCTAGGGACTTATATCATCAACCACCAAGGAACACATCCAAGGATCAATCCAAGCACCGAGCAAGGATTCCCTAGAACACATCCAGGGGCCCTAGAACACATCTAGGGACTTACTACTTGGTCCTTGACCAAGAACCCCATAAATACACTGGGGGCCCTCACTAGGGTCTTTTTCCATGGCTCTAACTGTTTGGTCCCAAACCAAGAACCCCAGGAGTGTACTGGGGGCCCTATATCTCAGCTAGGGTCTTATGCCATCCTCCCGGAGAATGGCTCTTGCAGCTGCACTAATTTCAACATACATTGCACAATGATGAATTTGCATGGGATGAATTGTTATTGTTGAGATTGTCATTATTGTTTTTATTTTTAAAATTTTATATTTTATATTTTTTATATTATATATGTGATGTACCCCCGTCCCCCATTTCCTTTAAGTCCCCAAAATTTGGGGGTGCTTCCACATGTCCCCCCTGTGCATCCCCCCTTTCGTGCACTACCGTGGAACATTGAAGATTCAAGAAAGGCCCATGAAAATGCGAAATGAAGTTGAATGAAACATTCATTTTATTCCATGTGTCTCTGCATGTATGAAATGGAGAAAAGGTTTTGGTTTGTGTTGATACTAGTAGAATTTCTATGGTAAGCTTTTTGTGAAATCACGTTTCTATGCTTTGAGACATTTTTCTGGGTGTTGTAACAGGTATTTGATCAGTATGGAGTAAGAGCCAGACCAACATTTTCAACACCTACTCTTGTTAAAGAACTTGGTCTTAAGGTTAGTCTCTGTGCATGCATTTCGTTTGTGCTTGTTCAAATTCTGTTGCACCAATTTTTTCATGTTTCTTAGCATATTCTTGAGTACTGATATTTTGAACTAAATCTATATATAATACTGTTGCTCCTGTATTAACAGGAAAAAATATATTGCGTCCTTTCATTCCATTTTTGATGTGCCACAACTAATATTTTCCCTCTGCTTCTTGTTAACAACTTTAGTACTTGTTGTAAATCGATTGGTATCCACTCCACTTGCACTTTTTTGACCTATCAAACCAATGATGACAATAATATTTGGCCTTGACAGATATTTTGATGCTCATGACAGGTTGGAAAATTATCTACTGGCGATTCTCTTGACATGTCCTCACAAGATGAAGAATTGATTAGGGCTAATGACACAGCAGTCAAGGACATGGAGGTATGTTAGAGGTTTATTGTCATTCCATTTTTTCTCCTGCACTAGAACCTCCTTTAGCTGACACCTTTATTGTGCTATGAGTGCAAATAATAAAATTCATAATTGCTGTTTTTTTTACCACAAGCTGATATAAGATAATTGTTTGTGCCATTCTATCATAAGCTGTGATTGTTCCATCATGACATGGGACACATACACTAGGAGATTTACTATTATATCCCATTTTTTTTAATATTTTTTGGCTCATGTACATGTTTATGTGCTTGTAATGTTCGTTGAGACTTTCTTGGTCCATAGGACCTCTTCTCTTAGAATCAAATGAGACTGGCGCAGAGGGTTATGATGCACCCTACGTGACATTGTGGCCTTCCTTAATGGTTCTTGAATTGGCTTGAGTTGGGTCCCTTGTACTCTAATTCACGTTTAGATATTATGTTTTAAGCATTTTTTTAATTCTTTGCTTAGAACTTGCTGTGGAGGATTAGTGAAGTGCATGCAATATTTGGGTGCAGGGTGCTGCAATTGCTTATGTGACAGAACTTTTGTCAGTTCCTGCTATATTTGTCAAGGCTATTACAGATGTTGTCGATGGAGATAAACCAACTGCAGAGGAGTTCCTAGAAAATCTATCCACTGTATCTCTAGCATTGGATCAGGCAGTCACTCGAGTTGTGGACTTCATAAATGGGAAGAGACTCTCCGATCTTTAATCATTCAATGTTAACTTAAGATTCTATTCGTCTGTGTTTTGGTCATTACACAATTATAGTAATGTTCGATTTGTTCTCATTGTTTTTGAGAGACTGTACATTAATATTACTTAGCAGCATAATGAATGGAATTCACAAAGTTTATCCAGAGGTTGCACTGGTAGTTTTCCCCTGAAGTGGTGGTTACTAGGGCAAAATCAAAGAGCATGTGTGTAGAACTTGTTGGCATATCCCTTGTTGAGGATTTCATTCCGCATTAATATGACTATGACTATCTTATGGAAATGTTGGGTTGGCCTATTCCAGTTGATTCGAGGATGGATTATATATCATCTATTTTATATTGTTATTTTTATGTTGTATATGGATGCATTATTCCATTTGTATAGAAATTGCACAAGTAGAAATATATTTGAGATCCTAATTGCACAAAGTAAAAAGTAGCAGAATGCTCTCTGATGAAGACATGAGCTCCGAACAAATCTCTTGTGGAGCTTAGTGTTCTTGTTAATGCTCAATGCTCTTTTCCAAAGATTGACTATATATGGTCCTTGCAAAGCAAGTTAATTATTCTCACAGTTTCTGTCAAAATAGTTTTCTTCCTCAAGATAATAGAAAAGCAAACGTGTACAAATTTGTATTTTTCATTTTGATGTAACATTAAAGTTTGACTCAGCATGATGAAGTGTCTGATTCACTTTATAAGCTTGAAGGTTTTGTTCACTGTTTGTTATGATTCAAGAGGAATATAAATGGTTGAGACATGTCAGGGATGATTTTCATGTGTATGCCCTTTGCGCAAAACCAATTGCAATTTGCCAGTAATAGTAGCCATGATGTCTAATATGGGCATAACGATGAGGCCGTTTTACTGAAAGGATAGTTCATCATGGAGTACATATTGAACATAAGGGCAAGGGTTTCTTTAATATCCAGTTTGAGAACAAAACAATGTGAATATGACTTGAGAGGGGAACCTTGATTTGTTAGGAATAGTGAATTATTCCTAGGAAGATGGATGCCTATGTCTTTGTCTAGCTGTCCAGGGCTATAACACACCTTAGTGTGGTTAGATTGCATTAACTTCCAGACGAGTTTAGAGTTTTGAAAATTCTAACAAAAATAGGTTTAGTCTTTGTTACTATATGTAATTCTAGATCTACAATAAATGCATAGACAGACGAGAGGGGATGTGTTAAAATGGAGCTCCGAGGGAATAACTTGAAGGATCACCAATCTCAAAAGTTGGCAGTGTACTCAGCCAATAGAGGTGGACTATAAGTGTATACCATTTAGATGTACTATTTAGCACGGAACTGGCCACTTGAGGAAGGGTTGCCTATGACTAAACCGTTAATAGGAACATTAGTATTCCCAGGAAGCTAACAGAGGTAAAAACATTGGAAGTTCAACATTCAAAATATTGGTCCAGCATCCCAATTATGTTATGTAAAAGGAAAACATGTGACCGACAAGGATAACAGAGGACAAGGATCCAATAAGGAACAGGGATAACAGAAAAGGCGATAGATAATGGCAGCCCCTCTAGCCAGTTAACTCGGGAGCTAATCAGTACATGTCATGAGATAGCAGGAAAGTTAGAGAGGTGGGGTAAGGGGGTGACTTGACAAGTAAGGCCACCAAGGTAGGAGCCAGGTCAAAGTCTTGTCTTTGATATAGAATCAATGAGAGATATAAATGTTGGGATGGTGATCAATTTCGAACAAAATGTAGATCCAGAGTAAATAAACACGTTGATGCAATATGGATGAAGTGGCAAGAATCGAGATTACCCCGAGTACTCAGGTTGTTACACTGGGGAGTAATAAGTTGCAACAAGCCATAATGGAAGCAAGAAATGTGGCTTGTGAGTGCTAATTGACTACTAGGTTAGGTCTTCATCATTTTCATGCTCTATTATATAATAATTCTTAACATCCATGCTATGGATAATAGTAATCTAGTAAATAGAGTTTTGTCAAGAGCACAATTTTGTCTTTTAGCATATAATACGAAAGCACAAGGTTTTATGTTCCCTACTTGATAATTTTTTTTTTAAAACAAGAATGGGTATATTTTGTATTAGAAAGTTGCTGCAGTCACACTGGTCAGCATAATAATACAAAAAGAAGATAGCTGTCCAAAAATATATCCTGTAACTTGTCCAAAATTTGGAACTTACTGTCTAGAGAAACAGAACAATCCTTTGCAGAGGATTTTGAAAAGCTACTATTAGTATAAATTTTGTTAAAAACACCTAAGGTTAAGCAAAATTTGCAAAGCATTAAACACTAGTACTAAATAAAAACATGCTGGCTGTAAGTATCCTCCTGGTTCTCTGTGTTGGCCTGAAAGTTATGGTATACAACCAACATTTCCACATCTTCCTGCTACTGCTTTCATCTTCCTTAACCTCCTCCACTACAAAACTAATAGACAACCTGGCATTTGAAGCAGCTGAAGTAAGATTTTTGACTAGACTCACAACCATTTGTCAAAGAGCAACATAGACAGTGTGGAGAGCTTTTATTTGCTCTTTTGACCGTGTAAGGTTTCTAGAATGAAGGCATATTCATTGTTTCTAGTTTCTTCCTGGGAATGCATCCTATCAGTGATAGAGCAAATCAAATTACTATTATCAGGAAATCTTCTTGCTTCCTCAGAGCTTTGTGAGTATTGGAGGCTTCACGAGGAATAGCAATTGAGCTACAATTCCAGGCTGCCAGACCAAGAAGTGACCCGCACCAGAACAACTAAGCCACCAATTAGGGCCAAGCGAACCAGAATCCCATAGGAGTGAACCGGAACCCATCTCAAGACTGGAAAAAAAACCCCAATTCCCACCAGTGTGGAACAAAACAAGGAACCACAGAGCAAGAATCCTCAAACGCTCCCCAAATTGCAGACCTGAAGCCAAATCTATTATCCCACCTACAGTGAAACCCAAATCTAAGTGCAATTGATGAGCCTGCACCCACATTAAATGTGGAGTGTGTGAGGGTACTGTGAAGGTTATGCACCTTGGACACCATGTTTCATGGTTAAGTCACCCATGCCGATTAATGTGCCATTTGTTTCTCCTGCAAATCAAATACATGACTGATTTAAATATTGAGGTATGGGGGAGGTTGACACCCCACTTTTTGTTCTCAAAGCACCACAATCCAATTGAGCATCCTTATTGGCCAGTTGATCTGCCTTTTGGTTAAGCTCCCTTAGGATGTGATAGTATTCGATGCTTTCAATCCTATTGACTTCCTTTCATATTCACTTAACAATTCTTGTGAGTTTTCCATCACTTGGAGAGGAGGCTCTGAGCATCAATTTGATAACTAATGGTGAATCCCCAATAACAATAAGACTTTTGATATAACTTGTATCAAGAAGCCTCAGCCCCTGGAGTAGAGTCAATGCCTCTGTTTGATTATTTGACACTCTACCCAAATCCCATTCAAAGGTATTTTTTTGATTTTCTCTGGGATCAGGAACAATCCCCCCCGCACTTGCCACCCCTACCTGATAACAATTGATAAACATAGCTGAGAATTGTTAGTATGATGAAATCCATCGGGTGAAACAGCTAAGAAAACACTCGTTCTGTTCCAATAAGCAAGAGATTTATTTAGGCCAGGACGCAGGCAGCCAAATGTTTTGAATATCTGAAAATTTGTTACAGGAAAAATCTAAAGTTTCTGAATGAAGTTTGGAAAATTTGAGAATAGTGAAAGCAACACTAAACTGTTTGTGAAAAAACCTCAAAATAGAACCTTTCTTGATATCAAATGATATTTCAGAATCCCGATAGTGCACTGTGAAGAATTTTAGATAGTAGATTATGAAAAACAACTCTCGTGAAGGTATGGATGCCAACTCAAATATGCCAACTTATCCAAGACACTGGCTGAGTCCGTCTCCAGCAGACTACCTCCAACTATCATTCATAAGAAAATATGCTCGGCTATAGAGCTTAAACGCTTATTTAAAGATTTCTTTTTCGTTTGTGCTCATTTTCCCTTTAAGTGATTTTACATGGGCGACTGCTAGATTGTTGCTAAAAGACCCAAGTTTATTTACTCCACGGCTACCATACACAGCCTTTTATTCTTCTTAAGCTATATTTTAACCCTTCATCTCTAATTGGTCTCCTCTAATTCCTTTTTGACTTATTAGCTAGAAGCAGTAGCATAGTCTTTGATAATCGTGACATTACTGATTCCTTGAATTGCTTTGCCCTGAAGTAACTGGATTGCTGGTTGCTGTAGTATTTATGGGCCTTCCCAAGTAGTATCCTCAAAGGGCAATGAGATACTTTAATACGACTTTATTTGTTAATTTCTTTTCTCGGGTGTCCAAATTATGTT
Source organism: Picea sitchensis (assembly GCA_010110895.2). NCBI lineage: Eukaryota > Viridiplantae > Streptophyta > Pinopsida > Pinales > Pinaceae > Picea > Picea sitchensis. The sequence goes on along the minus strand of SNQJ01S0125030.1, from coordinate 19,801 downwards.
CCAAATTCAGAATAACACAGCCTTCATCATCTAGAGGTTGCAGGGTATTTGACATTTTGTATCACTACTTTCTTCAATCCCAACAGGACGTTTTACCAATAGTTTGTAAGGCACATAGTATCCAAACCTAATGCTCATAGATTTCTTCCTATCTTTGGCAATTTGAGGCTCTCAAACTGTTTGAATATCCGCTGGCTCTCCCCGAGGAAATCACAAACAACTCACTTGGGTATCTTAAATGATCCAATTAGTCAACAGGGGAATGTTGTAACTATAAACAACCTCAAATGTTGTCATTTTAATCTGTGATACATTGTATTCTACCATTTTTTTCTGCCAAATGCAACTGTTTTGGACATGCATCTTGCTGGTCTGCAACATAGTTTCTCAAGTGGCCCTCTAGGCATTTTGTTAACAATCTTTGTTTGTCTCTTTTGTTTGAGGACGATAATTGGCACTTGAAGTTAAGGTGGAACCAACAAGATTAAATAGTTCCTTCAAAGAGTTGTTGATAACTGTGGATGTCGATTGTTAATAATGTTCTTTGGTGCGAGTCACTCAAGAATGCTTGATACCGATTATGTGCCTTAAGTAGACAAGTTTGCCATTTGCAAATTTGTAGTTTGATTCTTTTGCAAATTAGGATTATTGTTGTAGAGTCCTACCACTTTTCTCAAATGGTGCAAATGCTCCTCCATATTCTTGCTATAGATGAGAACACCGACAAAGAGAACTACAATAAATTTTCTCAAATATGGTTTAGATATTCTAATTAGCATACTTTAAAAAGTGGGCAAAGCATTGGTTAACCTAGAGGGCATCACTTAGATCTCATAGCATCCCCAATGAGTCTAGAACGTTGTCTTGTTCACCTACCCTAACTCTTTCCTAGCTACATTTAAATTTCATATTGATCTTTGTTTATATATTCAACAAGTTGTTCATCTGAAAATGGAATGGGGTATCTATTTTCATTGGTCCTAGAAGCAAAGATAAATTAGACCTAGGAATTGAGTTAGCTTGGAGAATGTGCAAATTTTTGTCTTCTACTAGTGCAACTAGACAATGTCACTACATCAAAAACACACTACAACTTGCATCCTACAAATATAATAGTTGAGACGTTTGACAAATTACGATCTAAAAAATTTGTGAACACAACTAGCAAACCACAATAGGAGATTGCAAAATAACCTTCACAATCTTTGCAAACTCGGGATTGAAAGGTTCTCAAAAGAAAATAAAGAAATGGTGCTATTCCCGTCATGTATCCAAATTCCACACATGATGACAGGCATTGTAGGGCGTAGAAAGAGATGTTGGCACAATCCATCTATCTAATGCTGGTAGCAACACCTCTAGTCAAAGTGGAAGAAAGTAAATGTGAATGCTTGTTTCACACAAAGATTTAGATAAGGGGTGATTAATTAACATGCCATTTCAACAATTGAAGTCAAGAGAACTAGTACCATCTAACATTGTAAAGTGCTTACATCATCCCATAGAGCTGCCTCTAATTCCATACTCGTTACATTGGATGCTTGGGGATATATAACATACTAGACTATAACTATATAAGCTCCACAAAGACAATGTCACTAATTGGTTGTTGAATCATTACTTAGTAGAAGTAATGTAATGCTCCTTTCTACTCAACAAGCATACAAATACATCAGGGCAACCGAGAAGTTTTTACTCTTGATTATTAGGCCATGTCCAAGTCATACAAATCCCTTGTTGGAAGTCTCTGACATTGCTTGACTTGGATCTAGAATACAATGTGCAAGTAAATGCAAGCGAAATCCCATTCTCTTAAACTAAATAGACTCTCATTCCACTACCCTTTTTTTTAATTTCAAGTGGCCGAGGCAAAAGAACATATGTACCAAGTAAGATGGTAAACTTTCAAACAAATAAAGATGAAGTATTTTTACCTTCATTTGAAGCAGTGAGACCATTTCTTTCCAAGGGGGTACCTAATGAGGTTGAGGGTCAGAGACCTAAAATTGAAGAAATATAGCAACCTTGCAACCAACTATTATAGTAAATCAAGATCTGACAACTTGATAGTCAAAATCTATGTTCTAAGGAGTGAAGAGTTCTTTGCAATCTATGGATACTTGAGCAATGACTCAATAGTCATACTTACTCTTACAAGAACAAAGATCGTACAACCCATTTGTGTGGGGAGTTTGTTAGTTTACCTGTTACTTGGAGTGTTTGACTCTTCTTGTCCGAGGGTTGCATTAGTGGGAGATATTCTGATAGTCCTTTTTCATCTCTTTTTGGCACTTGGAGTTACTTAGGACTAGGAGGGTGCACAACTTAAGTTGTTGCATAAACATATGTTTGAGTGGGTGAGTTGGCATGTGTGGGTATGTGTTTAATTGACTTTGGCACATGTGGTGCACAATACACGAGTTAATTACTTGGAGAAATGTGCTTGGCACGAGTTGTCATGTAACCGTTTACCCTTAACATATGCGAGGCACTCTAGTTGGGGAAGATTCTCTTGGAGGGCACACTTTTTCAGGTTATGGTTTATCCTTGTCATGCGGAGCACTCTAGTCTAGTGGCTTCCTTTGGAACCTCCCCTCTTCTCTTATTCTATAAAAGGGAAGGAGGGGTGCTTCATATAATAATAGTTAGCATGTGAGAGATGCTAGTGCTAGGGATAGTGCTTTGCTTTATGAGCTTATAAGAAGGTGTTTGGTTTTGCATTATAAGTTTGGAGATATTGATTTTGGCTTATGTAATCTTCTTTTTTGATTTACTAGAAAGATATGTCATTGTCGGTATAGATTTAGTGTACTAATCTGAATTTTCCAGATTTGATTTATCTTCTAGTTACCACTGCGATGGTAATGTGCTGATTTGATTTCTTTATAGATATGTAATCTATTTTCTACTGGTTGTTTGTAGATTTAGCATGTTCATTTAATTTTCCAGATCTATCTTTTCTTAGATTTGTCATTTGTTTGTCGCTAGAATGATCTAACCTCTTGATATGTGGTGTATACGCTTCTTCAATCATGCATACAACATTTTGGTTAATGCAGATTTGAAGTTTTTGATAGGTGTTTCAAAAGTTTTTAGATTCTGCTGTAGGGTTAAGTTTTGAGTGCAAATTTGTTGTCACGAGGGAAAGTTTTAACATGCTATCAAAGTTGCACTACTAGAATTGTTTTATCCAAGTACATGGAGAATTCAACTCCCTAAGAAGGCACCGAGAACAAAAGATTTCAGTGGGTAAAGATCTGGTGATTGGAGCAGATTTTTGCATATAAGAGGCACCAAGACCTTTGAGAGGCCAACGAGTGTGAGATGCTTGAGAGGGGTGATATGAACTTGTGATAGGTTGTTGATTGGTTTTGTCAAAGTTGTGATTTAAGGGGTTGTAGGAATGGCAAAGTTGTTTAGTCTTAGAGAGTGTGACTAACTAGAGGGAGATTTGATCTGTAAACGATGGGCCTATGGCCTAACCATTTCGTCAACATAGATCTTTGCAAAATTAAATCTAATTCTCATTATATTTGAAGGTACACACTCTTCATTCATGTGAGGAAATGGTTCAAAAACCTTGGTAACTAACTGCTATAAGCTTATTTCCCTTTGCCCAAGCATTAATGAAATTGTATATAAGATAAATAATTGAGTATACAATAAACTGAGATTGCTACAGGCAACTAGAAACTCAACCTCCCTCAAATCGTTGTGTATAACACTGGGATAAACGAATTTGTTGCATTTTAGATGTTGGCTGAGTCAATAAATAAACCCAATCGTCCCCAATTATAGGGAAATCAATGCCGAGGTCTATGCGTACAATTAAAGGATCAACAAAATAAACACCCAACGCTGTGCCAACATACCAAGCGATTGTTTAAAGGTGAATTTATTCAATTGCAAAAGTGATCATCCATGAGCATGGGTTGTTCATTTCTCATAAAGACATAAATGCCTCTCACTAAAACAAACAGGTAATAAATAAATCACACACCAGATTCACAACAATGGTTAAATGTACCATCATTAACACACATTTATTTTTGCTTAGGAAGTTCTTTGCAAATGGTGAGCTATGCATGCTTAGAAATCTCGTGCATTGTTACTCACTAAAAATAATGTCGATGGCCATGGCTTGGAGATGCCTTTGTTCATTGTGGACATGCTCCTTGACTCCTTTGTCCACAAATCTTCAAGCAGGCTACACTCTTCGAGCTCTCATCACTGCAAACTTCCCAAGTTCTCATTGTCTTCCTTTGTTTCCCTCTTCACTACAACCTTCATTCTTTTAATGTGTTTCCTTTGGAAGGCCAATAGTCACATGGTTCATTTCCACTTCCTATTTTACCAAAAAAAAAGACAAAATAGAATAAAAATAACAAGTACAAGTTTATTACAATTTTACAAAATGTTTTGGGTGAGGATCCAATTTGGATCACACCTCCCCATTTGCGGGCTTTTGGTCCCCAAAACCTTCAACTCCTTCAATCTTCTTCTTCTCTTATCATCAAGCAGAATCTAACAAATCTCAAAGAGTTGAGCCTACCTCCACTGTAGGATGGAAGATAAGAGCTGAGTAGTGGCTTCCTTTGGCATAACCCTGATGTCCATCTCATGGATATAGAGGACATTCATTGCTGCAATAGGTCGCTGGACTACCATTGCTTCTTGGGCTGCAAGTTCCAATAACTAGTCTTTCCCCTTGACCTTGACTCTCCAAGATTTCATCTTGGCTGTCATGTTCTTAGGATGGAGTTTTGGGTGAAGCCTCCAACATTTCGCCTCCCATTTTCCAGTCAATTTGCAATAGTGGCAATAGTTCTTGCATGGGCTGCTTGGCCTTCTAAAGTGCCAATAATTGCTAGCCTTATGATCCATTTTCTTACAACAAAAACAAGCTAAGCCATAACTTTTTTGTAACACACCCAACCATATAAGCCGAGTCTTGTCACTGCGGAAAACGACTTAGTCACAGTGGAAAACAACTTAGCCTGCTAAAAATAAATTTTAAAATGCTCCCATACATATAAAATAACCCAAGGGCAGTAGGCCCATAATTCAACATGCATCTAACAACGAATATTAAAGCATGAATACAACTTATTCAATTAAATCAACAAACACACATAGCATTCAAGTATTCATTTACACAACGAAATATTCATAATAAAATCAACAAAACACTTATATGTTAATAAAGTAACCACCTGGTCGCATAAGAAGGATGAACCTCCTAGCAAAGGTGCTCGTGTTTATTTTCTCTCAAGGATAGGCCATCCCCGAGCTAAGGCTATGAGTCCACAATGAGGTTTTTCCTTTTGGCTGCCCACTCTCCACACTTAGCAACCCAAAACCCAAGTTCTACTCCTACAATAGTTCCAATCCACCATATCTCTCTTCCTCACAACCTGCACAACCCAAGGAATGTACCCCTATCACTGCTCATAGTCCCTCAGGTTGTACCATTCATTTATCAGGGCTTCCAATGCACTTGGTTGGCTAATAATGTCTTAGCTAGGGACTTCAAGAACTCTGAGTTGCTTCAGGAGTGTTCACAACAACCTTTACAATGTTTTTGAGCCATTTCCTCAATAGAAAAACACACTACAACCTTGCAACCAATTTTACAGGCACGCATGCCTCATTTCCAGCATAATACATAGTCAAACAATGGCTGCCCTTAAGCATATCATGGCTGGTGCTCCTCCCAACACCCAACTCTTTCTTTGCTACCCAAAATCTGCATACAAAAACTATCTTCTTTGACCATACAAATTTCCTTTCCCCCAAGTTAGTTGACTGTTCACTCTGCTCAATGTTGATAGTACTTCAGCTCCTTGCTCCCCAATAACTATGGAATGTGACCCCTCACACCCACTCTCTTACATGAAATACATGATTTGCTTTGGGAACACTCAACAATAAAATAGAAGGTTTACACAAATAATAATTCAGAATGTGGGTTGAATTAATACCCATGAATAAAATCCCCCTAGGACCCCACTCTTGTGGAATTATTTCATCCCTCATATCGCAACCAATGATCACTAACTTTATTAATCATTTCAATGTTCATAATATACAATTTGGCATCGGGCCATATTAAAAAACATGGGCTCTTTGCCCCAATCATATCGGCTTAGCAACCTAATTCAAATTTATACAATTACATTACAATTTGTGGGGATTAAAATCAGGGATGTTACATTTCTCTCCCCCTTATTTTTGCACTGTCCTCAGTGTACAACACCATACGCTATTCATAAAATTACAATGCTAGGCTCTCCGGCCTTTAATCAACATATAGGCTCTCCGACCTAATATCACATAGACATTCCAGCCTGAATATAAATACCTAGGTACTTTGGCCCCAAAATCACAAATACATAGGCGCTCTAGCCCCCCAAAATCATAAATACATAGGCACTCCGGCCCAAAACATATACATAAACCATTGACATTCTCCTACAATTATCCCGATTTCCACCAACTCTCTTCTTCTTGACCCGTCCAACCCAAGTAATGTTCCATTTGTTTATCAGGGCTAACTCAAAGGATGTACCATTCGTTTATCAGGGTTGACCCAATGAATGTGCCCCCTTCACTATTCTTAGTCCATCAAGCTGCATAATTCGTTAATCAGGGTCTCTCTAAGACAAGTCACTGAGAATCTTACCACTGGGAACTCAAGGGAACTCGCTGCTAGGAAAAATACTAGGAAAATAAAATAACCAACAACAACCTTGCTGTTGCAGTGCAACCCATACATGAGTTCACTCTTTAGGCCTGGCGACCTGGTTATTTGACAGTGCAACTGCCACACAAGAGTTTATTCTTCAGGAATGACAACCTGGTTCTTTTGCAAGCCTRACAACTTGCTTCYTTATGTTGTACTCACCTTCTAGGCTTAGGAATCCCTTTCACTGTTCTACAATTTTTCAGGCAATCCATCATTTGCCAAGGTGTTCTTGCGCAAACAAATTCCAACTTGCTACTAGACTTCCACTAACAATATGCAACCTGTGACAATCATTCCATTTGCATCATATGCATGTAGTCAACATGAGACATCATCATAAAATTTTCAATTATAATTTTCTAATCTGTTTAATACAAAAAAAAAAACATAATTTCCAAAACATGAGTTTTTTGCTCATAATTGTTTGGCTCTTACATCAATAGATATCAATCATCTTTATGGGCTTACACCCCTGCCATATACAAGACCATTTTCTTTGCAATTTTCTCAATTTCCATGTAGCCAAACAAATTGTGAGCATATCTTAACAATTTTCAATTATTACTTTCTCAAATTTGTTTCATACAGGAAAATAAAATTTCACAGGCATGAAATTTCTACTCATTATGTTTAGTTTGCGCAACAATAATCATTGGTATTATTTATGGGCTTACATTCTTTCCATATCGAAGACTACTTTATCTGCAATTTCCTTAACTTTCTTGCAACCAAACAAGATTGTTAACACTCTTGCACATTTTCCACAGTTCAATAAATGATCTCAAAATTATAATTTACCAACAATTCAATCATTCCAACCATTATTCACATTAAAATGGAATTCAACCGTTAATTGTATTATCTAGAATGAAACTATCATTCATTGTACATGCATTATCAACATACCAAACTTTTCATAATGTAGTAAAACTTTACCAATAATTAAATTAAAAAAAAATGTGCCAATAATCATGGCCACATCTACACAATGCATCTTTGCATTGACTCCGGAATACCATATATCCATGCCATGCATTCCACCATGTGAGTTTGAAGGTATAGCCAACTCTTTAACGTATTATCCAAACTCTTCCCCATTTACTTGCCCGACTATTTGGATACCTTCCTCTTCAACCCATACACAACACTGGTAATGTAATTCTCTTAGTGTTCTCTCGTGTCAACAAAGAGGTTGCAGTCCAAACATCGGTTATATAGGGGAAACATTATGCACTTGGATGGCGCTATAGCCTTTCCATTTCCAACCACATCATGGCCTCACACACGACCATTTCTGATGGCATTCATTGCTATAATAGATGTAATGTCTCATGACTTAACTTGGTTATGATCTCATAACCACCATAACACCATATGCAATTAAATTTATCATAAATGAATTCAAACATCAATAAGTTTGTATGCTCAAGGCCCTCTGCCTTTAAACCAATCTCAAATATTGAAAATCTAGTGGAGGGAATTCTTATCTCAATTCCCTTCAACATTATGCATCATAACAACCCCAAATGCATACATGCATAACTGTTATTATATTAATTTATGCTATCTGATCAACTGGTACTTTGTAGAAGCTCCTAGGCTCCCTTTACCAACCCTTGATCAACATTTTACCATCCTCATTGTCTTCACATGGATGATTGTCATATGCAACAACATTATCAACATTTTCAACCATGCTATAAACAATTCTCTGGATACACAATCCATCATTAGTCTTATTCAAATATCACAACATCATTAATTTGTGCATATATATATATATCAACAAACCACTCTTAGTCTACGTGCCACAAGCATGTTCAAGCATGTCCATCTGCACAAATACACATCCATATGCATTTAAGCATTTAATTTTATCATGCCCACTTCATGTACATGCATCCTATGTGTTATCATATGCATCATGCATCAATTCTATCATGTACTCCAATGCATATTTATTTCAATTTTTTTGTTGTTGTTGTAGATTGTTGTCCTAAAATTCCCGTAGATCCTTGCTGCTCTGTGATTTTCCATTCTGCTTATCTCTGTATCATTGATCCCTATTCCAAACCTTCTATCCAAGCCTTCACTTGGCCATTCTGTATTTCCAGCCACTCACGCCACTAGTGCTGCAATTTCACAATTGATTCCTTTATGCAGAGAATCCTATCCCAATATCTCTTTGGAATTTTTTTTCAATATTCATAGTGCTGTAATATGCACTACTCCAGCTGAATATTAACATTGCAATCTAATTAATCACCCCTCATTTAATTAACCAAACCAATCTTGAAATACCATTCTCATTTATTGAGATTTCAACATTCTGAAATGCTTCTTTATGTCATCTTTTCTAACACCTTTTACTATCCTTGAATTTTCTCAATTTTAAATGCCTCTCTTTACTTCATTGAACGATTCGTAGTGAATCATTTCTTTCCCACTTAATACTACTCTACTCCTAATGGAATACTACACTCCTCCATTTTCACCTATACCATGCTTCCACTATGCACTATGATAATAGATGCAACTTTCTTTCTTTAAATACTTTTAGACACGGGTAACTAAGTCATAGCTTAACAATTCCTTTTCCCTACATTCCTATGCTTGCACATAGAGATGACTCATCCACTTCATGAGTCACACCTCATCTCATGATGCCCTTTTTCCTCCTCTTGTAGCAAGTTTTGTATCCTTCACTACATTTCTCTTCAAGGCTATGGAGTCCTCCTTAAATCCCGGTGCATGCAAATGACATTCTTTACCTGTTGGTTTCATGTTCATATGAGAGTTTTTATTGATTCTCCTTTGCAATCCATTCAATCCATTCAGACTTTGTAACAACTAAATACTAATCTTGGCTCTACTATTATGAGTCATTTGTCAACCTTTCAATACATGTTGTGCAGCCCTGCACTTCCCTCTACAACTCTTAGATTCTTTAAACAATTGTACAAGCTTGATTTGCCTCATTGTATAATTGAGATAGTTCCTTTTAGGCTCCATCTCTTTTTCATACTATGTCACGTATAGAACCATTTTATTCATCATGTGTCTTAGAAATTTCCTTTCATTGCTGTCATCATTCCTTGAGTGTTGGAGCTTACTCCAACTAGCTTGAAATCCACTTATGAAACCTCTTTCCAATTACCCCAACTATTCATAGACTTTGTCCAATTTTGGAATCCATTTTTTTTTTTTTTATGGACTACCTCTCCTTGGAGTCTAATTGCATCCATCTAGAACAAATTTGCACATAGTGGATTTTTCACTCTTTCATCCACTGAGTGATTTATTCTTGCACCTTATTTCCATTGAGCACTCTAACACATGGGATGTAGTACTCTAATTATTCATATAATAATTTCTGGAGACACTACACCTTACCTTCATATATGCATTATGGCTCTCTTTATTAGACCACTATCTTCTTGGATTCCTAAACCCTCAGGGTTGCATCCAAATTTATCTTTTAACATTGTTCATTCCTGGCCCTTGATCATCTTCTGAAAAATCCTTGACATAACACTCTCTCCTTGAGTGTCTCTTCTCATCCTTGCTACCAAGGTTCAAACCTTTTTACCTGCTATTTAAACCACTTTTCATATTTCCATGCTTTGCACCTCCATATGTACTTACTGCACATGCAATATCATGAATTCTAGATGGTCTTTCTTACCCATCATCCACATTTGATATGCACATATGTCATATCATTATTTTATCACGTTAAATTTTCATTGGAGGTCTTTCATATCTCTCATTGAGTCTACATATCTTGTTCTTGCAGCTTCCTAATGAAATCACATGCATATTTTGAAGAACTGTACATGCCTTTTCCTCTTATATGTAGATTTCTCTTGCATCTTCCACACACACACACACACACACACACACACACACACACACACACATATACACCTAATTATGAACATTCCATGTTCCATATGTAACCTCCAACTTCTGAACAATGTGCATATAACTACATTTGTTAGCTAAAAACTATAATTTACAATTCTGGAAACATATGCAAAATTTTTCCCTTTAAGGTTAGTAGTCATATTCCTTCTGATTTCCTATGACTTTAGCTGCTCAATTCACAATTATAGGTGAATATATGGATTCTTCCATTCAATATATTTCCAATCACTTATTTCTTGCTCAATTATGAGTTCTAAGCAGAAAGTTATGACCATTTGAATATTGCTAATTTACTTTTTTTGTACACTTTTCATTCTGGTGCAATTAATCTTAGACAAACTTTTTCCACTTGTAGAAGTAAATATGTGAGGAACCATAGAAAATTTAATATGATACATAGATAATAATGATGACAAGGAACTCATAACAACTCTCAAATTATCAATTGGATGTTGCAATAAAAAAATACAACAATTGGAAATGTCAACTTTGTCCTTTTCACCCCTTTTTCCAGACTTTGGCTACAGGGGCAAAGGTTTCATTATAGTCAATTCCTTCAACTTGGGAAAATCCTTTGGCAGCTAACCGAGCCTTGTGTCTTTCAACACTTCCATTTGATGCATACTTAGTTCTGTAAACCCATTTACATCTGATAAGTTTTCTTTCTTTTGGAAGAGGTACAAGATCCCAAGTATCATTTTCCATTAAATAACAATACTCTTCATTCATTGTTGTATCCCAATAAGGATGACCTGAAGCTTCTGCAAATGTCTCTAGATCATGAGTCTCTGAAACTTGAGCCCAAAGAGAAGAGGCTTGCTGGAACTGTGAACGTGTCCGACGTTGATATGAAGGATCACTAACAAGATCACTAACTGCTTCTCGTGTTGAACAGACCCATATAGGAAGTGATAGAGTTGGAGCTGGTGCTGGTTCAGGTTCAAATGACTCATATGGAGGAAGGTGAGCATGAAGAGGTGGATTTTCATCCTCACTTTGATCATCTGAAGAAGAAACCAAAACATAAGAAGGTACAAACGCCGAAGATGGCTTGCAGGCCGAAGAAGGCACACATGGCAAATTAGGATTGCAGGGCAAAGAAGGCATAAACACCAAATTAGGCTCGCAAGCCAAGATATTTTCATCAAATTTAACATCTCTTCTAATAATAATTTCATTACAATGTGGTTGAAGAAGTCTATAACCTTTGACATCTTCAGAATAATCAACAAATATACACTTCTCACTTTTAGGTTGTAATGCTTTCCTTTTCTCATTAGGAATGTGAGCCCATGCTATATTGCCAAATACACAGAAGTGACTTACATTTGGTTTGATTTTAGTCCAAGCTTCTTCCAGTGTTATATTTTTAAGAGCCTTTGTGGGAGTGCGATTTACTATGTAATTTGCATAGTTGATGGCTTCCTCTCAATACTTTAGACTTAATCCCTTAGATTAGATCATACAATTAACCATTTCTTTTAATGTGCGGTTCTTTCTCTCAGCAACACCATTTTGTTGTGGTGTATATGGAACAGTGTGTTGCATTTGGATGCCTTGTGCAGTGCAGTAACTTGTAAAATTATTGTTCACATATTCACCTCCATTATCTGTTCTTAACCTTTGAATTTGATGTCCAGATTACTTTTCTACAAGGGCCTTGTAGGTCAAAAAATTGTCAAAAACTTCTCTCTTAAGTTTTAAGAAGTAAACCCAAGTATGTCTGAAAAAGTCATCAATGAAAGGGCCTGAGGTGTGCCCAGAGGCATGTTTGTCAAAACTGTCCCAATGATGTTTTCCGAGAACACAACCGTCACAAACACCATCTCTGCATGAAACAGGAGGAAGACGAGTCACCATCTTTTGATTACGTAATTGCTGCAATGAGCGATAGTTTAGATGACCAAACCGCTCATGCCAAAGTTTGCTCAAGTCATCGCCATGAACAACAACAACTGATGAAAAAGATGATGACCTAAAGTTGTCAAACTTGTACAACTTGGTAATATCATCAACAATTCCAGTTGCAAGAATATGCTTAGGATATTTTAGATCCTTGATTACAAATTGGTGAGGTGAAAACTCTACGATTTTACCTTCACCTCAATGAGTGATTTGATATACTGATAGAAGGTTACAAGAAAGACTTGGAACACATAATACATCATTGAAATGACCATTTTCTACTTGAATTGTTCCAGATCCTTCAACACTAATAGATCTATCATCACCAACAAATATTTTCTTGGTGTTACATTCATTTAGAACTAATAGATTTATCATCACCAACAAATATTTTCTTGGTATAACATTCATTTAGAACTAATAGATTTATCATCACCAACAAATATTTTCTTGGTGTTACATTCATTTAGAGAAGAAAATATGTCTCTATCCTTAGCCATGTGATAAGATGCTCTAGAATCAATAAGCCACTCATAAGAAGAAGAAGTAGAAGTTGTATTGAAGGAGAAACCAGAAGCAAAAAGTGCATGTCCATGAGAAGAAGAAGTAGAATCAATACTGATGTTGTGCTTCTTCATCCCCGCTTCTAAATCTTCCATTTTCTTGAAACATTTGGACTTATCATGACCATCTTTATAAAAAAAAGTTGCAATGTCTGTCCGTCTTCTTATTTTTATATTTTGCTCATTTGTCACCATTAGGAGCGGAAGCTGTCTGAGTGGGTTTGGGACCCTTATGTTTCTTGTTCTTGTGGCGATGATGTTGCTTCTTGAGATTCTTGGGTTTATCTTTATGATGGATGACTAAGGCTTTGTTGGAGGTACCTGCAGTGTTGATCACTCCAAGTTGTACAAGCTTATCTTGCTCTCTAATTAAAGCATCAAAAAAGTTTTGAAGAGTGGGTTTTTGATAAGCTATCCCCAGAGCCTCTTGCATGGCATAAAAGGTAGATACAAACACATAATATGCAATACCTATCTTAGAAAGAATAAGATAGATGAAACGATATTCTTCTATCTTTATCTTACGTTTTTCACATAAAATTCTGAGTGTTTTAAACTTAGATAAATAGTCTTAAATGCAAGAAGAATCACTTGGATTTAAAGTCAATACTTGATTTTCTAACTGTTGTGCTCGAATAATATTGTGTTTACCAAACATAAATTCAATATTTTCCCAAGCTTCTTTGGGTTTATCAATTTGTTGAAGGTGGAACCTGAAATCAGGAGAGATGGACATTTCGATTAGTCCACGTGCTTTGTCATTCCTATTAGCCCATTTGAATTTTTTTATCAGCATTAGTAGGTTCTGTTTCCTTTCCCAAGGTAATCCGGTACAAGCCTTTACTTCTTAACAAATCCTCCATATGGGATTTCCATTGGAAGTAGTTGGTGTTGGTAAGAAAAAAATTATTTGAAGAAACCATATTAAATATGTAGATAATATAGATTTAAAAACTGAAACTGACGATCTGGATGGAAAGATCTCGAAAAATTAGGCGGTTTAAAAAAAAAACCGGCACTGAAAACGGACTTTGGATGTGAAAGTTATGCCCTTTTAAAAGAATGCATAAACGGTAACCAAAGGACCACATGTTGAAGTGACTCACTTTTATAAAAAGAAGTGGGATCACTTTTACAATGAAGTTACTTTATAAAATAAAAGTTGCATGCAAAATAAATAACTCTAAAATGTTAAAACTACTTATAGTGATTCACTTTTATACTTGAAGTGAAATACACTTTACAATGTAGTATGAATTAAAAAAAAAAAAAGTAACAAAAAGAGAGACTTCAACTCAAGTCCTCTTACTTAATAATGATTTTTTTAACCAAATGGGATAGCAAAACATATTTTATTGTTTAACAAGAGGATTGAGGGTGTTTTTGTGGAAGACGACCTTGGAGAGTGTGCTAAAAAAAACTCTTTTCACACAAGAATTGTTTTTCGCTTCTTGATGACAAGGGTTAGATCTTGGTTAGCTTACCTGAAAAATGCACATTTTCCTATCTGTTTTTGATTTCCTGAGCTCGCACAGGGTGCGGGGAAAAGATAATACACAGATCTAAAAGAGTAGAAACCCCGAAACAAACAAAATAAAACCGAAATAATACTCTGCAATTTTTAAAAAAAGGACGTATTCATGCTTTATCCCACCAGATTTAGATGAAATGGCCGTATCTTGGGCAAACATAAACCTTTTTGAGTGAAATAAACAATGTTCCTGAATGAAATGAGCACTCCGGACGCAACGAAACATTCCTCTCAGCCCATAAATGTACGTAAATGGTAGAAAACGAAGATGAGGAAACTCGGTTTCACGATCTCGATCTACAACAGGAGCAAGTCTTCAAACAAGATCTGATACCATGTTCGACAACACAAGTATTCTAACAGATGATGAACACCTTCAGTAACCACTCACACAATCATATCAAATATCAACATATCGATGTTTTGACGTGGTAAAACCCCTATGAGGAAACATCCACGACCCCAGCCAACGCGACCACTTGGAGAAGTTTATTAATGCAAAATAAAAAGATTACAAAGAGATTTTACTAGAAAGTTTCTTGCAATTGATCATCGGAAAATGACCCTCCATGCTCTTTAAATAGATATCATGGACCAATCAGGTGTTAAGCCACAAATCAATGGCCATTAATATCAAGGAAAATATGAACCGTCGGATCACTCTATGTCGGGAACATATCGTGACTGTCAAATTTCCTAACTACAAATGCACACTAATGCATACTAAATAAACACACTAAGAAACAAACTTTTACCCAACGACACATTAGACCAAGTAGATCTTAACTAACTCCTAAGTGTCTAAATATCCTAACAACTTTTTCCTGGAAAAATATGGCAACCACATTGTAAACATTCTCTGAGATTTAACTCTCCAATTTTTAACTTCTATGTGATGAGTTTGACCCATACAAACTCAATGTTTGAAGCTGTAGCTCTGATACCATTCTGTAATGCACCCAAACATACAAGCTGAGTCCTGTCACTGTGGAATATAACTTATCCTGCTAAAAACAAATTTACAAATGCCCCCATATATATAAAATAACCCAAGGGAAACATGCCCATAATTTAACATGTATCTAACAACAAATATTAAAACATGAATACAAGTTATTCAATTAAACCAACGAACACACACAACATTCAAATATTTATTTACACAATAGAATATTCATAATAAAAACAACATGACACTTATCTATTAATAAAGTAATCAACTCACTGCATATGAAGGATGAACCTCCTATCCATAGGGAATGCGTTTCATTTTCTCTCAATGACATGCCACCCTCGAGTTGAGGCTATGAGTCCACAAGGAGATTTTTCCCTTTGGATGTCCACTCTCCACACTTAGCAACCCAAAACTTAGGTTCTACTCCTACATCAGTTCCAATCCACCATATCCCTCTTCCTCACAACCTGCACAACTCAATGAATGTACCCATTTCACTACTCACAGTCCCTCAGGCTATGCCATTCATTTATCAGGGCTTCCAGTGCACTTGGTTGGTCAATAATCTCTCAGTTGGGGACTTCAGGAACTCTAAGCTGCTTCAAGAGTGCTCACATCAGTGCTCACAAGGCTCTTGATCCATTTCCTCAATAGGAAAATGCACTACAAGCTTGCAACGTGTTTTATAGGCACATATGGATCATTTCCAACATAATACACAACCAAACAATGGTTTTCCTCAAGCATATCATGGTTGGTACTCTTCCCAACATTTAACGCTTTCTTTTTTGCCCAAAATCTGCATACAAAAACTATCTTCTTTGGCCATACGAATTTCCTTTTCCTCAAGTTAGTTGATTGTTCACTTTGCCTAATGTTGATAGTACTTCAACCCCATGCTCCCCAATAACTATGGAATGTGACCCCTCACACCCACCCTCTTACATGAAATAAATGATTTTCTTTGGGAACACTCAACAACAAAATAAAAGGTTTACACAAAGATAATAATTCAGGAATGTGGGTTGGATTAATACCCATGAATAAAATCCCCCTAGGACCCCTCTCTTGTGTGGAATCATAGCCCTCCATCATTTTCATCCCTTTCGTATCACAACCAATGATAACTAATTTTATTAATCATTTCAATGTTGATAATATACAATTTGGCCCCAGACCATATTAATCAACATGAGATTTTTCCCCCGATCATATCGGCTCACCATCCTAATTCACATTTATACAATTACATTACAATTTCCGGGGATTAAAATTGGGGATGTTACATTTTTAGGCTGTGAGAATGCTTTCCATCTTGGTTTCTTGATCCCCCAAGAGTTGGAGCGAATATGGATGGAAATATAATCTCTTTGTTACCCTTTTCCAAGCTTCTACAAACATATTTGAGTGGCTTGCTGCACATGGATTCTTTTCCAATCCCTCTTGCCTTGAAAAAAGTGGTATGAGCTACACTTGTGTTGGCTTCTTGTCCACCGGATCCTAGGCTTTCATGTTTGGGCATCTTCTGAGCTACAATGATAATCAAAATCCCTTGGCCTTCCTTTCCTAGCCCTTAGCCTTCCTTGCCTAGCCGTTGGCCATCGTAGCCCATTTTCCTCATGAGCTTGGAACCAATGCCTTTAGTGTGCTTCTCAAAGTCACCAAGGGTATTGGAAGGTGAGTTTAACATGTTTTCCTTTGTCATGGTACTAGCTTCGTATGTGCAATGGAAGGGGATTGCTTGGTCTCTTGGATAGTTGCTTCTAACTTCTTCAAGGCTTCTTTCTTCGTTTCCAAGTCATGGTATAGGTGAGCAGTGACCTCTGTGAACCTTGTAGATTTTAACCTTGTACAATATCTACTGCAAACAAATATTCAGTAAAAGAACCAAAAATATACAATGACAAATACAAACATTACACATAGATTTTTCCCCTGGAAACCCAAACCGGGAAAACCAACATATTCTATATTCATTCATGTATGTTACATTGTTTACAATACAATATACATATAGGAGACAACAACATCCAAAACCCTAACCCAATGACCTGGATTAGTCCACAACCCTAATTCCTTAACCGGAAATAGAAAACCACTGGAAAAAAACCATGTGCCGAAAAACCACCTAAATATGTGACACGTTTCCTGAGGCAGATTTTTTTTTTCACAAAGAATATAACACATACCCAACAAACCTCTCCTCTTGCCAATTATCTAACTCAACAAATTTCTCCCCCAACTGCAAGAGCTACAGTCTGTTCTTGTCTAATTCTTCCCTCATGGTGGTGAATGAGTCCCGACACTTGGAAAACTCTTTCTCCATCTCATCTGGCTCTGTCTCCAATGTTGGATTTCCTCTTGAATCTTCCTGTTGAAGTCTCTCAAATCTTCTAGTTTCTCCCTATTCAAGGCTTTTCCCATGGAAACTTCTTCAAGGTCCTTGGCGAACCTGCTCTTATACCATCTGATCCATAAACGGTGGGCCTATGGCCTGACCATTTCGTCAACAAAGATCTTTGCAGAATTAAATATAATTCTCATTATATTTTAAGGCACACACTCTTCATCAGTGTGAGGAAATGGTACAAAAACCGTAGTAACTAACTACTAAGCTTATTTCCCTTTGCCCAAGCATTATTGAAATTGTATATAAGATAAATAAATGATTATATAGTAAACTTAGATTTCTACAGGCTGCTAGAAACTCAACCTCCCTCAAATTTCCATGTATAATATCAGGATAAATGAATCTGCTACGTGCTAGATGCTGGGCGATTCAATAAATGAACCCAATCGGTCCCAATTATAGGGAAATCAATGCCTAGGTATGTGCATACAATTAAAGGAACAACAAAAAAAATACCCAAAGTTGTGCCAACATACCAAGTGATTGTTTAAAGGTGAATTTATTCAATTGCAAAAAGGATCATATATGAGCATGGGTTGTTCATTTCTCATAAAAACCGAAATTCCTCTCATAAAAAAAAACAGGTAATAAAGAAATCACACACACCAGATTCAGAACAGTGTTTAAATGCAACATAATTAACATAGATTTATTTTTTCTCAGGAAGTTATTTACAAATGGTGAGCTATGCAAACTTAGGAATCTCGTGCATTGTTACTCACTAAAAATAAATGCAAATGAGCATGGCTCAGAGATGCCTTCTCTCATCGTGGACAGGTTCCTCGACTTCGTCCACCGATCTTCAAACATGCTACACTCTTCGAGTTCTCATCTTTGCAAAATTCCCAACTTCTCCTTGTCTCCCTTTGTTTCCCTCTTCGCTACAACCTTCATTCTTTTAATGTGCTGCCTTTGGAAGGCCAACTGTCATAGGGTTCGTTTCCACTTCCCATTTTGCCAAAAAAAAGACAAAATATAATAAAAATAAAAAGTACAAGGTTATCACAATTTTACAAAATGTTTTGGGTGAGGATCCATTTCAGATCAAGCTTCTAACTTCACCCCCTAGAAATGCAGGTTGCGGATGCTAATGGAAGAGATGGATATTTGGAGCATAGTTGGTGGAAAGGCTACAATGCTTACTAATTCCCAATAGTTTTCCCAATATGAGGAGAAAGTTTCCAACACAAACATGATTGTCTTGGATTCTATGACGAATCACCTACTTCCTCATATTGTGGGCAAATCAATGAAGGATATGTTTGACGTATTGAATTCTTTGTATTAAAGTCTCAATATTTCCTAGAAGTTGCTCATAAAGAATAAATTCACCCATAATTGCTTGAGTAATACATGCATAATGGTTATATACATGATGAAAATCATTGAGCTTAGAGATCAACTCTTTTCAATTGGTACACATATTGATGATGAGGAATTAATATCCATGAAATTAAATAGTTTCTCACCACCATGGGAAGCTTTTGTGTAGGGTATCTATGCTCGAGAACGCTTGTTTACTTTTGAGAAGCTTTGGGATGCATTCATCCTAGAGGAAACAAATCTAGAAACAATGACAAGTAGAGTAAATGAAGTACAATACCTTGTTTTCATTGGGAAAATGAGGAAATGTGGAAAGAAAGGACCTAAGGGGGTTGGTGGTTGGGTAAGAAGGAAGAATCATGTTCTTCTAATCATGATAAGGATTTAAGTCATATGACATGTTTCATGTGCCACAAGAAGGGGCACTATGCAAGTTAGTTCC
>SNQJ01S0125029.1:9540-26459 GCA_010110895.2 Picea sitchensis | reverse complement strand
ATCATTTCCGGTGTTATTGAGAAGTAATATTATAATCATAGTCATTTTTGCAATCATTGACTTCGTCAATAATTACTGCCATTTATGCTCATATATATTAATTATTGATAGTCATTGATCTATGAAGTGCTAACCACTATCTGGACATTTTAGTTTCATTGTTGCCTTGTCACGCAAACAGGTGCCTACTCTGTGGTTCATCTTCTTTTTTACTATCTTCTTGGCGGTAATCTGTGAAGGGAAAACTTACTTTAGCCTCTTGAGCCTTAATCCCTTGATCATTTTCCTTTCAACATCCCAGATTACCTAGGGACGTCTCCCTTGGGATTAGCCACCCTGAATAGAAAGAGCCCCCCATCGACGTGACAGTGGGTGGGGAAGCTCCTGTTACGCCAGTTTGACCTTTACTTTTAAGCTATCTGACCTAGACTACAAACTGAGTGATAACAATGACCCCCTTTGAGCTTGCTTACAATGCTTTATAGATATGGAAAATGAAGGAATTTTTTTACCAATTTAGAAGGGGGGCCTTTGGAGATGTGTTGTGACTCAAAACAGGCAGCATGCACCCTTGACCTGGCGAGAACCTACAAAAATCTGCAAGCTATTGCTTGCTGAAAATGCTGCAACACACTCACAAAAAGTTAAGAAAATTTATGTTTTGCAAAAGAAACTTTCCACATATAGAAACTAGAAATATAATTTGTTTAAATGACCTATCTAAGAGAGTTAGCAACCAAAATATGAATATGATAAGAAGAGAAAGATAAACAGAAAAACTTATGAAGTTTTAATGAGTGATGAGGGTAGATCCTTGCTCGAATCTATCCCAACAACGCTCTTTGAGATGACCTGCAAACTTAAAATAAAATGTGAGACAGAAGTAGATAATGGACTACATGCACTAATAACACAACAAAGTTAGTCTCATTTGCGAATACAATTCATATAGGCCAACAACTACACTATTGCTAAGCCTAGTTAAGTAAACAAAATTTACCCAAGCAACTACTCTAGGTTTCACAATAATACTTAAAAAACAGAACAATATCACCTCACAATAGCATAGAACACCGAGACAAAATCTCGTACTCCATGATTCCTCCAAATCTCTTCTTTATTATCAATGGAAGAGGTTGTAGCAACAAAGTTTCTCCAAGCTCTTCAAAAACAAATCAAATGAAGCAAATCAAACAAAGCTAGTTTCCAACTTTTTGCAAGATGTTTCCATCTTTTTTCCAGAGAGGGGGTGCAAATCCCAAGAAGGGTATGAGCTTTCTTGGGTTTCGTGTGCTTGATTGTGTGAGGCACACTCTAGCACACTTTTTCTTTCTTAGAGTTTAAAAGCCTTAGATCCATTTTCATAGGGACTACCCCCCCTGGCTTCGCTAGGAGTTGGCCTAGAAGGAGGAGTTGAGAATCAGGTGACAGCACCTTGACTCGAGACTTTCCCCCAAGGACACACCAAGTGGATTGAAGGTTTCTTCCATGATAACCTAGGTGTGTATAAGGCAGAAACACAGATAAAGAAACGAAAAGCAGAAGATTTTAACTTATGCCTCCATGGGCCTAAATTAGCATTGGTTGTGTGAGAACTACTCTAGATAATTTTAACCATTAGCATGAATATTAGATATCAACAACTAAGCTAGCTAAACTATAGAGGAAAAGCAGAAAAGGAACTAAGATAAAAACTGAAAATGAAAAGCATAAATGAAACAAGAAGGCAAGCCACTTGGGGACCCCCTTTGAGCTTGCTTACAATGCTTTATAGAGATGGAAAAAGAATGAATTTTGTTACCAATTTAGAAGGGAGGCCTTTGGAGATGTGTTGTGACTGAAAACAGGCAACATGCACCCTTGACCTGGCAAGAACCTACAAAAATCAGCAAGCTATTGCTTGCTGAAAATGCTGCAACACACTCACAAAAAGTTAAGAAAATTTATGTTTTGCAACAAAAACTTTCCACATATAGAAACTAGAAATATAATTTGTTTACATGACCTATCTAAGAGAGTTAGCAACCAAAATTTGAATATGATAAGAAGAGAAAGATAAACAGAAAAACTTAAGTTTTAATGAGTGATGAGGGTAGATCCTTGCTCGAATCTATCCCAACAACGCTCTTTGAGATGACCTGCAAACTTAAAATAAAATGTGAGACAGAAGTAGATAATGGACTGCATGCACTAATAACACAACAAAATTAGTCTCATTTGCGAATACAATGCATATAGGCCAGCAACTACACTATTGCTAAGCCTAGCTAAGTAAACAAAATTTACCCAAGAAACTACTCTAGGTTTCACAATAAAACTACCGAGGCCTAGTAATGAAAGATGGCAAAAGAAATCTCCTCAACAAGAACAAAGGCCACCTAATCAGTTAGAATCAAATAATGTGGTAAATGAGGATATACCACCCTTGTGTAGAGCATGTCAAGAATTCCATGAAGAGTCTAATTGTCCAAATTTCTGCCAAATAAATGAACAAGGCCTACCTCCAACAAACAACTTTGTGGGACAATCAAGGAACTTTGATCACATAAATAATTTTGGAGAAACTCACCCTTTGTCAATGGAGCATTGGCTTCAAATGCAAGAAACACAAATAATTTGGAGAAACTCACCCTTTGTCAATGGAGCATTGGCTTCAAAATGCAAGAAAGGTGTGTGAGCAAGCAAGGGAAGTGGTTGAAGAGTATGATAATGTTACAAAACTGTATGGACACAAAACCCACAAGTGAACAGATCCTAGAGATGGCTAGACATAAAGGAATAGTCTACAAGAGAAAGGGAAGAGAAGATGCAAGCAAGTCTCAAACAAACTTTCCCAAGGTAACTAATCCTATTCCAACTATTGATCTATCTATTGACTTAGGTAGTTGCATTTCAAATGCTAAAATTTTGGTTCCAAAGGTTTCCATCTCATGAAGATTCCTTCACAAAAGCAAAAGTTACTCAAAGCAATAAATATCCCTGACAGTAAAAAGATTGAAAAAATTCAAGAGATTGACAAAAGTCAGAAAAGGGAAAATGAAAAACACGTAGACCACTGATTTTGACTAGCAGAGATAGAACCAAGAAGAGAATCCCTTTGTGTCTTTAGAAATAAATGATCAATGGTTGCATAATTGCATGTATGATTCAGAGCTTCATCCAACATCATTACTAAAGGGATCATGCAAAGGCTTGGACCTAAAGTTACAAGACCTTATCAAAACATATGTGCCATGGATTCCGGGGAAATTGAAACCCATGGGATCATCATAGATATGCCAAATAATCTAGCTTCCACCCAGATTTCACTTCTAAGATGGATGTGCTTGTAATTGATGTACCAAGTGCTTGGGTTATGCTTCTTTCAAGAAAATGGGAGCTCACATGGGTGGTTGCCCAAACATGGATTTGACCTTTGCAACTATTCCATAACCTCCTCCCTCAACCTAAAATTTCAGGTTGTTTAGAGAAAGGGAAAGAAAGTACCACATAGAAGATCCTAAGGAACGATTCAATGAGTTCATATGTCAAAAATCCCATTGATGGGACTTTATTTGTTCAAGCTTCCTAGCACCAGTGGAAGAAAAAATTTAAAGATGAAAAAGAAAGTAATAAGGCTTGGAAGATGAACTTTGATGGTGCACATTCAAGATCGAGAAACGGGGTTGGAATTGTCCCAATATCACCAATGAAAGTCTCACAACTTTGCTTTTAGATTAGAATTTGATGCAACAAATAATGTATTGAATATGAAGCAATCTCTATCTTTGGCCTAGAAATTGCAAAAGACATGGGATAAAAAATATTAAATGTCAAGGGTGACTCGGACTTAGTCATTCTCCGTGTTAAAAATAAATTTGCATGCAAAAGTGAAAGATTGAGAAGATACGTAGTCGCAATTTGGGATACCATAGAAATGTTTGATGCTATGGATAACATTTCAGTACCTAGGGAACAAAAAAGTCTAGCAGACAGTTTGGCAGATGCGGCTTCAACCCTCCAACCTACAGAAGATTTAATCAAAGGAGATGGAAAACTAGAAATAATCTTTAGACCTTCAAGCACTGTGATAATGTGGATAATTGGTAAGTTCTTTAGTGATGACAAAAATCCTAAGATTTATTAATAATGTCCCAGAATTCTCAGATTTCAATGTCAACTATAAAGAAGAAGGAAAAGATTATCCGAGGAGGATGACTCAATAAGAAATCCGTACCTAGAGGAATAATTGCTTTGGAAAAGATCTTTGACATGCATTACGACATGCAACAAAAAGAAAAAAGGGAACAATAAAACCCGGCAGCTATATAGAAATAAACATTGGGGATGTAATAGTCCCAAGACTCATAAAAATCTGAAAGGGTACTCTTTAAAAGAAAGAAAACAATTAATAAGTCCGGTAAATGAGTATAGGATGCATTTGCTTTTACATATGATGAACTCAAAGCTTATAAAGATGATGTACTTCAACATACAATCCCACCAAAGAAGACACAAAACCTTTTCTCGGCAGAAACTTAGGCTAATAAATCCTAAGTTGGCACCCTTGTCTGTGCAGAATTAAAGAATGTTGGACGATGTATCATTAAGGTTCAACAAGACATTCTCGTGATGGTGTTCTAACTTTATGGTAGTAAGAAAGAAAAATGGGGGAATAAGATTATGTATAGATTTTAGGAATCTAAATCTTGGTTGCATTAAGGATAACTACCCCTACCCAATATGGAAACTCTTTGCAAAGAGTTACTGGGTCAAAATAATGTCTATGTTAGATGGTTTCTTCCTCGGATACGTCCGTGTTTTGGTAAGGAAAGAGGACCAAATAAGACAACTTTCACCACAACATGGGCTACCTTCGAGTACCTTAGAATGCCCTTTGGATTATTCAATGGGCCACTCTTTCAAAGAGCCATGGATTATGCCTTCCATGAGGTAATGGGCAAAATCATAGAAATATACCAAGATGATTTGACAGAGTTCTCAAAAGAAAGAGATGATCATATAAGTCATCTCAAACAAGTTTTTGAAAGATTCCGAAAATATGGCATCTCCCTTAAATCCAGTCAAGTCAATCTTGGGAGTTGATGAAGGAAAAATTGTTGGTCATATCATAACAAAAGATGGGTAAAAATGGACTCAGAAAGGGTACAAGCCATACAATAACAAGTCCTTTACCCCAAACCAAGAAAGCCCTACACCTTCCTTGGTCAAATAAACTTTGTAAGATGATTCATGCCCAATTTACCGAAACTTTAAAGCCTCTCCAAAAGCTACTAAAGAAAAATGTCAAGTTTGAGTGGACGTAAGAAGGAAGAAGAGCTTTCAAAAGCGTTAAGGATGCAATTGGTAACTTCCTCGCACTAATTAGTCCTAACCATGCTAAAGATTTTCAAATCTTCTCCTTTGCTTCTGAGGATACTATAGCAGGGGTTTTTCTCTAAAAGAATGATGATGGTCAAGAGCAACCCATTGCTTTCATGAGCAAGGCATTGCAAAATTCAGAGCTTAAATACACAACTATGGAGAAGCAAGCATATGCTTTGGTCAAGTCCCTAAATATTTTCGAGTGTACATAAGATATTCAAAAGTTGTGGGGTATGTACCTCACCCAAACAATCTTGTTGTCCAAAGATATCCTTGGACAACAAGATTGTTTGGGGGTCGGGGGAAAGTGGGTTTCCAAAATTTCAAGAGTATGACTTGGAGATAAACCCACAAAGTTAATCAAAGGTCAAGGATTAACTCAAATGCTAACCACAAGTAATGAACAAGCTTTGGACATAGTCTGTCAAAACAGCTGAACATAGTCCAGCTTTATCTCCCTAACTACAAAGGTTAGAACAACACTAATGGTATGTTGATATCATTTTTCTTTTCCTTAATAATCTCACATGCCCTAATCATTTAACCGGTCATAAAGAAGAGCATTGAGATTAAAGGCAGCTGTTGTATAATTCAGATGGATTGGGGTGGAGGAACTGGCTGGGATAGCCAATACTTAGATGTGTTGATGAGCTTGAGTCCAAGAGACTCTTGGTTGATTTTCATTCAAGATTTTGTGGTGGGTATTTTGCAACCAAAACCACAGCCCCACAAAAATCCTCGCCGGTTATTAATGGGCCTACTATATTTTCAGATGTGCACAAAATGGTCGGGGGTTGTCAGCTAGCGTCGGGCTTGTTTATCAGCGTAAGCTAGCACTTCACCTTTACAACCAAGAGTAGTGGAAGCCCCTTTTAGCAGTGGGGGCTTGATTTCATAGGTCAGTTCAAAGATAATTCAAGTAATGGCTATACTTGATAATCACAAAGAACCTGACTACTTCACCAAGTGGGTAGAAGCTATACCCAACAAGTCGACAACAGATAAAGTGGTCATGGACTTTCAGAAGACAGATTATCACTAGATTTGGGGTGCCAAAGAAAAATAACCACGATAATGCCATGTTTCTTTAGCTCAACAATTATCCCTCATCTCCGCTTCAATATGGCAATATATTATCTCACTCATCAAATTACTATCCCCAAGGCAACGGTCTTGTTGAATCTAGTAACAAGAACTTAATGACAATTCTCTAGAAAACAGTTGGGGATAACAAAAGTCGTGGGATAATAAAATCAATTTGCACTGGGGCTTCATCGGATCACACAAAAGAGTTCAACAGAAAGAGTCCTTTTGATTTGGTTTATGGCCTTGATGTTACTCTGCCAATACACCTTAAACTTCCAGTGTATCATTTTGTCTAGAAGTATGGCTTGGATGAATATTTTCATCAAAACATGATTGATCGGATAATTGAGTTGGATGAAAACAGAAGGAAAGCCCCTTGAATGTTACATAAGAAATCAAAAAGATAAAGAGAACTCTTTGATAAATCTTCAAGACAAAGGATTTCCAAGCAGGTGATACAAATTCCCCATGGGACAAACGAAGAGAGAAACCAGAAAGTCACGGCAAGTTCATACTTTTATGGGTAGGCCCTTATATCATCCAGGATGTAGCTGAAAGAACTCTTTTGTCCTAAGAAGATTAGACGGTGAGAAGTTGTCACTACCAATAAATGGCCAACTTCTCAAACTCTTCTTCAACTAAGTCATCTGATGTCCATGGGACACTGTTGTATCATATTCTCTAAAACCCTATCCTCAAAAGACTTTAAATTCATTTATTTCCTGCACATAGCTTATTGTTGTAGAATATTGTACATAGTTTAAAATTTTATTGTACATAGTTTATTGTTGTAAAATATTTGTATACATGTACATTATTTCCGCAGCCTATGTTTAATGTTGGATTTCATATATAGACATGTTATTGACAAAATTTCTCGGTGGATGCAGGTCTTATGATTCTGGATTCTCGTACGCTTCCTTTAAAGAATAAAAGATCAAGCACACATCCCCATATGGAGCTAATACATCCACCAAAGTTGCACTATGGTGAATTTCCAAAGGAGCTACCAAAGATTGAACATTATTGTTCAAAAAATTCAGAAGTTCAGAATTCAGCTATCTAAAAGACCACCCTGTTACTCTACATTTCCATAAAAATTGTAATAAGAGGTGTTGGCATGATGAATTTGTAAAAGTCTTAGCCACCTTAAGTCACCTTAAGCTGATATACTGGAGTGTTTTTTTCACTTACTATTTATATTTTGTCGTTTTCAGGCATTTATAATTTATGAGTTTTTTCACTCAATCCCGTAGTTGGAGTATATGCTCATGGTTGGGGCTTATAATGGATATAAGCCTAGTGTATGATGTATATTACCATGCCAAACATCCTCCTAGAGTCTTATGGAAATGTACTAAGTCCCCTAGGGATTTTTTAAATTTTCAGTCAATAAAAAATTGCCAGAATTCGACAATTTTAATTAAAAAATAAAGATACTAAAAAAAAAGTAGTATCTTGGCATCAATATAGGCCATGGGATGCTCATTTTTGACCTAGAGCACCCATGTTACCTAATTACCCACTTACTTGGTAAAATTATGATTTTCATCACTCAAAATTGATTTTACCCTCAAACCGGTAAGGGATTTTAATTCAATAAAAAACTGTGCCAAGTCAAAAATAAAAAGAATCAAGGGGGACAAATTGAGAAGACTTAATGGCAAAGTCAATTAAGAGGTCAAAGGGAACAAGATACACTTGATTGGGATTTGATTGATTGCTTATCTCATAAGATTTGAGCACATGTGGGAAAGGAGGTGCTCCCCTCTTGGAGAGGTGGCACCATCTTGAGGTGGCAGCCCATGGTTAATGGAGGTGGTGCCCTCCCCTTTGTTTGACCTTGGTTTGACACTTGTTGGTGTATGTGGAGAGGTGGCAGTCCACTCCACACTTGGCAGCCCATCTACTACTACTTGGTGCGCCCTGAGAGGCCATGCTCTCTCTGTATGGGAATAAAGAGCCTCTCCCATTTGCTAGTTGGAGCTTGGATTGAGAGAGACTCATTGTAATATTTCATCAGGAATAAACAAAGACCTTTGGAGGTCAAGAAGGTGTGCCATCTATGTGTGTGGATTCAATTGATGTCAAATCTACATCTATGAGGTGATATTTGTTCAATTCCTTCTAGGTTTGTTATATTGGCTTCAAAGGATGTTATCATCTTGAAGGAATAGACTTTATCTAGCTTTGCTGTTATTCCTATTTGCTTATTTATATTTAGAGATTTTGGATGTGTATATGTGTTTTGTTTAACCAACATACCTTCAAGTTTCTGTGTAGGTGACACCATTTATATTAACAAATTTATGTGCAAGGATTTTAAGACTTACAGTTTCATAGCTTGGAGTGGTGAAGAAGCTTACTTGCTTCCAACAACTTCAAGGATCTAAAGGCTCAATTCCCTCCTTAGTTCATCCAAAAAGACTCCATTGCCTAAAGGGTTTCAAGGCTACAATTTTCCTCTCTCTCTCCTCTTCTCAAAGTTCAAAAAATCGCTTGGTTACTTGTGGTTTATTTCTTAGATAAATTTCAGATTCTAAATCATTCTAAATCTAAATAGTAAGCTATTCAAAGATTAGATCTAAAAGTCATTCTCAAATTGTTATCTTAATCTAGATCTTAGTTTCAAGAAAAGTCAAATTTGAGCATTTTACTTCCAAATATTAAAGGCTGAAATTTGATTTAATTTTAAAGAGCCTCTTTCTGCTACTATATTTAGCAAGTCTAAGTGATATTGTATTTAGCTATTTATAACAGCAACAAAAGACCCTAAGGAAACTAGCTCTTAGCTTGAGTTCCATAGTTAAATTTTGCCTAAAATTGCAAAAATAACTTAGAAATTTTGTGGAGTTTTGACTCCATAACCCAAGACACTTCTAAAGTGTTTTGAGCATATTTTATCTCTTTGTTTGTTCGTTGTTTTGTGCAGGTTGACTAACAGATAGAAGGAGGTTCTGTCCGTTTTTTGGGCGGATTAGGGGCATCCTGGACCCCCGGAGGCACCATTTTACTTCATAGTACTTTGTAAAACTTTGTAAAGCCAGGAGCCCCTCTAATTAATGCTCAAGTCATTCCAATAAGCATTGTGTAGTCCATAATAAAATAAGTACTACAAGCTCCCATTTTCAAACCCCCTGGGGGGTGGTGTTTTGGTGATTGTGTCCATTTTTTGCATAATTTGTTAGCTTAGAACAATTTTCTCTCAAGAAGTAGAATACTAAAATTGTTAGATTAGTTTCATTTTAGTACTTTCAAATTTGGCAAATAAACCAATCCCCTCAGAATTTCTAAAGGGCCTCGGTCATTGGACTTAGTAATTAGTCAAACATTTACTTTTATATTGGCAAAATAAACTATCCCCTCAAATAATTCAAAGGGGCCCGGTCAAGGTGGATATAGTAATTAGTTTCACACTTTATTTTCTCGCTTTAAAATAAACCAAATTCCCTCAGCTCTCAATGCGGTTCATGACCCTTCCAATTGCGAGCCTGTCTCGATCTGCTGGGAGTAAGTTCATACATACGGGGCTGGTCAGTGGTTGATAGCTTTAGTTAGGACAACCCCCGAAGTTGTAAATTTGATGTGCGGGAAAACACCTTGAAGCGGACCCCGCTATAAGTGGGCATGGCCCTCTCAACCCTCGGGCCTCCCACCCGCTTTGGACATCCAACACTTTGAGTGAGCTTCACTAGTGAGACCATTTGCTCGGGTAAGGCTCCTAGTTTCCAAGCAAAGAATTAACCTCCAAGGAGGCCCAAACCATTTCATTAATTGAACTTTAATTACCCTTAATAAAACACGCAAAATACATTGCCCAATGCATTCTCATTAAGGCACTGGGTCTCAAATTTTCATATTCAGCAAAAGCCGCTGTGTGCTTCACATTTTTACAATTATTAAGTATGTTTAATGTAAATGAAAATTGCACCGACAATTGTTTCTTAGTATCCTTTTGATGCAAGTTAATTTGATTATATATATATCATGGTGAATGAATGTTCATGTTTATTTCAAATAATGTTAATGGTTTGAAGAAGCAATAAACTCTAGATTTCAATTTTTTGTACTTAGCTTAAAAGCCTTTAGTATATTTGTTAGGGACTAACCCCTTGGCTACGCTAGGAGTTGGCATAGATGGAAGAGTCGAGGATTAGGTGACAACACATTAACTCTCACTTGCCCCAAGGACACACCGAGTTGACTGAAGATTTCTTCCACATCTCCCGGGTGTGTATAAGGCGGCAACAGGGCCTAAGCTAGCATTGGTTGTGTGAGAACTACTCTAGATAATTTTTAACCATTAGCATGCATATTGGATATCAAAAACTAAGATAGATAAACTATAAAGGAAAAGCATAAAAAGAACTAAGATGAAAAATACTAAAATGAAAGAAGAAATGAACAAGAAGCAAGCCACTTGGGGATCCCCTTTGGGCTTGTTTACAATGCTTTATAGAGATGGAGAAAGAAGGAATTTTGTTACCAATTTAGAAGGGAGGCCTTTGGAAATCACAGGATCAAAAAAATGTAGACAAAATGATGCACCCTTGACTCATGAACCCTCGCAAAAAATCAGCAAGCTATTAAGTTTGCTGAAAATGCCGCAGAACACACTCACAAAAGTTAAGAAAAAATTGTGTTTTGGTAACATAAATTTTCCACATATAGAAACTAGAAATATAATTTGTTTAAATGACCTATCTAAGAGTGTTAGCAACCAAAAATCTGAATATGATAAGAGAAAGATAAAATGTAAAAAACTTATGAAGTTTTTTAATGAGGATGAGGGTAGATCTTTGCTCGAATCTATCCCAACAACACTTTTGAGATAACCTGCCAACCTTGAACAAAAACGTGAGAAAACGAGTAGATAATGTATTGCATGCACTAATAACACAACAAAGTTAGTCTCATTTTGCGAATACAATGCATATAGGCTAGAAACTACACTATTGCTAAGCCTAGCTAAATAAAACAAAAATTTACCCAAACAACTACTCTAGGTTTTACAATAATACTTAAAAAATAGAACAATATCACCACAATAGCATAGAACACCGAGAAAAAATCTTGTACTCCATGATTCCTCCAAATCTCTTCTTTATTATCAATGGAAGAGATTGTAGCAACAAAGTTGCTCCAAGCTCTTCAAAACAAATCAAAATGAAGCAAAGTGACAATGAGAGAGAGATGGTAAGAAATTGGTAGCATAACAATACTCACAAGAATGGTGAAGTATGAGTGAGGGAGAGGCTTAATTATAGCTAAGAGAGGCAAAAAGACCCATTTTGGATCTTTGCCAAATGTCAAAAATCTAAGCCAAGATGAGTCCAAGGAAGGGGGGGCGCATAACTTTTAGGTTTGGGTGTGAGATGGAAGGTGGGAGTGTGTGGAGGGTGAAATGGCAAGCTAAGAGGGGCGTATTAACCGAGAGAAAGGCCCACGCCTAGCATTAAAGATAGTTTCCAACTTTTTGCAAGATGTTTCCATCTTTTTGCCAGACAGGGGGTGCCAATCCCAAGAAGGGCATGAGCTTTCTTGGGTGGTGTGTGCTTGAGTGTGTGTGACACACTTTAGCACACTTTTTATTTCTTAAAGTTTAAAAGCCTTAGATCCATTTTCATAGGGACTACCCCCCTTGGTTTCGCCATTAGTTGGCCTAGACGGAGAAGCTGAGATCAGGTGACAACACCTTGACTGAGACTTTTCGTTTTCAGTTTCTAAATTGGTAACAAAATTCCTTTTTTTTCCATCTCTATAAAGCATTGTAAGTAAGCCCAAAGGGGGTCCCTAAAATGTTTGCCTTCTTTGTTTCATTTCAAGCAGCATTGTACTATTTGTGTAGTTCTCATTAAAACTAATGTTAGTTGTTTATGAGATAGTGCACCTTTTGCTTTTGTTATTTCTTTACTTGTGTTGCTGCCTTATACATACCTGGGTTATCATGGCAGAAACCTTCAATCCACTTTTATGTGTCCTTGGGGACAAGTCTCGAATCAAGGTGCTAATAAATCCTGATCCTCAACTCCATCTAGGCCAACTCCTATGTTTAACTAAGGGGTAGTCCCTATGAAAATGGATTTAAGGCTTTTAAACTCTAAGAGCAGTAAAGTAAGTTCTAGAGGTGTCTCACACACTCACACACGTCCAAGAAAGCTGCATTGAAAGTTTATTCCACGCATAATCCGTGTGTATAAGGTGGCAACACAAGTAAAGAAATAACTAAAAGCAAAGATTTTAACTTATGCCCACTCCGCCTGGGTAATAGCATTGGTTGTGTGAACTACCTAGATAATTTTAACCATTATCATGCATATTAGATATCAACAACTAAGATAGCTAAACTATAAAGGAAAAACGTAAAAGGAACTAAGATAAAAACTGAAAATGAAAAGCTTAAATGAAACAAGAAGGTAAGCCACTTGGGGACCCCATTTGAGCTTGCTTACAACAAGTTTTATATAGAGATGGAAAAAGAAGGAATTTTATTACCAATTTAGAAGGGGGGCCTTTGGATATGTGTTGTGACTGAAAACATGCAACATGCACCCTTGACCTGGCGATGAACCTGCAAAAAATCTGCAAGCTATTGCTTTCTGAAAATGCTGCAACACACTCATTAAAAGTTAAGAAATTTATGTTTTGCAACAAAAAATTTTCTCACATATAGAAACTAGGAAATATAATTTGTTTAATATGGACCTATCTAAGAGAGTTAGCAAACCAAAATCTGAATATGATAAGAAGAGAAATATAAACAAAAAACTTATGAAGTTTTAATGAGTGACAAGGGTAGATCCTTGCTCGAATCTATACCAACAACGCTCTTTGAGATGACCAGCAAACTTAAAATAACATGTGAGACAGAAGTAAATAATGAACTGCATGCACTAATAACACAACAAAGTTAGTCTCATTTGCTAATACAATGCATATAGGCCAACAACTACACTATTGCTAAGCCTAGCTAAGCAAACAAATTTATCCAAGCAACTACTCTAGGTTTCACAATAATACTTAAAGAACAGAGCAATATCACCTCACAATATAATAGAACACCAGACAAAATCTCTTACTCCATGATTCCTCCAAAGCTCTTCTTTATTATCAATGGAAGAGGTTGTAGCAACAAAGTTGCTTCAAGCTATTCAAAACAAATCAAATGAAGTAAAGTGACAATGAGAGAGAGAGAGAGAGACTATAAGAAATTGCATAACAATACTCATAAGAATGGTGAAGTATGAGTGAGGGAAAGGCTTATTTATAGCTAAGAGAGGCAAAGATACCCCTTTTGGATATTTGCCAAATGTCAAAAATCCAAGCAAAGTTGAGTCCAAGCAAGGGGGCCGCATAACTTTTAGGATTGGGTGAGAGACAAGGGGGAGGTGTGGAGGGTGAAGTGGAGAGATAAGATTCGCTTGTTGTCGCCCTCACGCACACTTGCAAACGTGAGCTAAGTCCAACTCACACTTAGTGTGCCCTCGAGACACAATGTCTAAGTTCCAGCCCACACCTGCCACCTTGACTGGAACTTCTTCCTGCCTAGGCTTACTCCTAGGGAAGCCAAGGGGGTAGTCCCTAGTTACTAAGTTAATTTTAGAGTTAAGTGTTCTAGGAGTTAATTTTAATTGGTTAAAGGTTATGGGAACTAGCCTAATATGACAAGCAAGAATGCAAGTGAAGTCTGCTCTAAGTCAACTAAAGACTAGTGCCTAAGGTTGGCAATGTAAATAATCCAGTGTGTAGGGGTGGTTTATTACAACAAGTTTACAAGTTAAAAGAGTTATTCTACCCTCAAACCCCCATAAGGAATTACTTACAAATGAATGTCCAAATGTTACAAAGTTTACAACAATTACAAAATGTACAAATCAAATACAAGATACAAATGTAAGTGTTCAAAGTTTGCCAAGCATGCCCCAATAGCACTTACTCTATTGGACTGCCTTCACTGGCTACAACCACACAAAGCACTCAAGGACCAAAGCAAGTGATGCCTCCCCAAGTGGGATACTCAATCACCTACTTAATCCACACCACAAAGACAAGCAAAGATATTCAAGATGATAATCAAATATTCACACCAGCATGAAAGATAAAGACATATAGTTGCAAGTAAATAGATATAGCAATGAGATAATCACAAGTTATGTTTGCCTATCAATACATCTACTTCCCCCCAAACATACACAGGTGATCTATGCAACTAAGTGTTCTTTCTTAAAAAATTTAATTTCCCACCCCCTAAGCTAGATGTGTGTCTCAATCTTTCTTCTCCACCAAATAACTGCCCGGTGCTCAAGATAGTAGGGCTACGAGTCCCTACCCTAGCTTCCAAGGTCAGCTCGCACCTAGTAAGAAGTAGTCCTATCGCAGGATCTCCCCAACGAAACCACGGGACGGTCCCCCGCCACTACCGCCGCACTGTCCTTCTTACCCGTTTTAGATGGCGGATGGAGATGATTAAGACCCCTAAAATGTTGCTAAGTGTTATTAGGACCCTCGGGTGGGTCTTTAGGTGTGTTGGGTGTATTTTTAACAAGTTTTAGGCTTTCAAATTTTAGCTTTTTAGCGTATGGCCGTGAGCAAAATGAGTAAGAAACGAGTGCTTGAAGAATGTGATTAAACCACCATCAACATGTAAAGATAAATGGAAATGATAGCACAATGTTAAACCATTTAAAACATCATCACATGAAAGGAACTTCGTAAGATATTATGTCATAAACCATGAACCATGAACCATGTAATGATACTTATAACTGAAATGAAAAATAGAACTTAAGCACTTAAAAGATTTAGACCATAAGCATGTAACCAATGAAAGTGAGAAGTGCTTACAACAATGTTAAAGTGATGAGAGCTTAAAAGTAAATTAGGCCGTGAGCATATATGTGTTTAACCAAAAGCATTTAACCCATAAACATGTTATCACATGTATGCAAGGTGTGTGTGTAAAACCATCAAGCAAGGCCGTGAACAATTATACTAGGCCGTGAGCATCATTTAAGTGTGTGAGCCGTGAGAAATTATACCATGAACACATGAAACATTAAACCATAAAAATATATGTGATGTGCTAGAAAGTGAGTACTAGGCCGTGAGCTTAATGAGTGTGTGTTCAAAGCAAAGTGGGGCCGTAAGCATCAATGTGTGAGTAGGTCGTGAGTGTTATGCAAATAGCAAGGCTGTGAGCTAAAGATGGTTGGGCCGTGAGCACAAAACGTTGCTTAGAGAGTGAGTTTAAGGTGCCTCTAAATGTATCTTAATGATCAACCATTATCACATATGTTGTTAAGCTAAGTTACGAGAATGAAATAGCTTTAAAAGACAAGTGAACTTAGCAAATAAGAGGCTACTAGGATATTTTCACTTCATATGCACTTAGAGATTAGTTAAACAACTTGAAACTAAAAGAACTAAAGCATTGTAATCACATCCACGTTATCTAACCACTTAGCATGAAAAGTAAGAGCATACGAGAAATTATGAAATGAACTTGTGAATGAAGAACTATCTAAGATATAACAACTTCTAAAGCATAGAGATCACCACAAGTTGATTTCCTTAAGAGCCAAGGCGATTTTGGGGATGACTCCCCCAAGGTGCCGGCAAGTGAGGTTAACACTACTAAGATAAACTTGCACAGGAAAGCAGGGCATTCAAGCTTCGTTCTCGTAGCTCCGGAGATCCGGAGAGAGAGAATGTCAGCTAGTCTCCTGGTCGACTGCTCAGGCAA
Source organism: Picea sitchensis (assembly GCA_010110895.2). Classification (NCBI taxonomy): domain Eukaryota; kingdom Viridiplantae; phylum Streptophyta; class Pinopsida; order Pinales; family Pinaceae; genus Picea; species Picea sitchensis. Next base: position 10,267 of record SNQJ01S0125029.1, on the reverse strand, counting down.
GAACTATCTTAGCACTATTAACAAGCATTAGATTTATTTTATGAACAGAAATAAAAGAACTTGAAAAGAAACACCACTACTATGGCCAAGGTGGTGGCAAGCCTCCCGATTTTGGCCAAAGAGGGTAACTTATTTATACAATAACAATTAAATGAAATAGAAGCTAAACTAGTGGTTATATGAACAAAAGAATTGCTAATCTAAGTTAGATTTGATTTTAGGATCCCAAATGACTTAGAAATATTTCAGAAAACTTAAAGAAAAGTAAGAGAGAAGAGGAGAGATGTTACCCAATCCAAAGAAGTGTTGTTTGGAAGGCCTCCTAGGTGTTGTATGCAGCTTGTACCCTTAAAATATATCGCTATCCTGCAAAAACAACAAGCAAAAGCTTGCTGGAAATGCTGCAAAAACACCAATTTTTGTTACAGAAATTTTCTGTGTATATACAGAAATTTCCAGCAAAGTATATCAGAAATAAAAGTTCAATATTTTGACCTATCTAAGAGTTAGAATGCTACAGAAAATGATATGGAATGATAGCAATATATCAGATGTAAAAGAATAGCAAGGAGTTTAAGCAAGTAGTGGTTGTAATCTGCTCTAAAGTCTCCTCCAATCCACAACCTGTGAGACAAATCTGCAACTCAAACACAATATGAATCTATAGCAGCATAGTATGATGATTAGTATAAAAGCTTGAACTAATTCATAACCCTATCTAATCAAT
>SNQJ01S0125025.1:48823-65534 GCA_010110895.2 Picea sitchensis | reverse complement strand
GCGGCACATCCGCCAATAGGTTCAATATATTCTACATAAATCTAATGCCAAGTACAAGCAATGCCATGATCAACATCGGGTGCAACATAAGTTTCAGGTGGGGGACAAAGTTTGGTTGCATTTGCAGAAATAATTCCTTACAGGGCCCCATCAAAAGCTTCTCCCACTCCATTATGGGCCATACACCATCACCAAGGCTGTGGGTGACAATGATTTTGAGTTCAACATTTCCCCCTTCCTTGGTCTACATCCAATCTTCAACATGGCTCTCCTTCGACCATATTTCCCACCATTATTGGACACCACAGAGAAAGTAGAACAATTGAAGCCAACATAGCTCAACCCTAACTACATGCAACAAGAATCCAATGATCATATTGTGGACACATATATCAAGGGAACTCGACAACAAAGTATCCAACTTTATCGAGTCGTCAAAGCAGGGAAACTCCTGCACCAAGGAAAGTGCCTCACCCGAGGCCAAATTCAACATAAATTTCCTCATATTATGGGGGAAATCAACACAATGGAGACCATTGCTTCCTAAGGAGGGAGGATTGATCCAGGTGGATATTGGTGGCCAACCACCTATTCCACTGGCTAAAAAAAAACAGTTTTCCACCTTGTCATTTTTTCGGGTTCCAAACTTCTGGGGCCGTTTTGAGGCCCTAAACGACGTGTTTTGGGGATTTGGGGACCAGGTGTTTGCCAAAGGAATTGTTCTAGGCCAGTAAAATGTTTTTATTCTCAGTTAGACCTTTCCAACGGGCTATTGTGTGCCTAAAAAGAAGATCGTATGCAAAAGTTACGACCCCGAGAAGTTGATGTACTAACTTACCCAAACGGGGCCCACATGACTTTTGGCACTTCATCTCCTAGGGTTAGGTTTTTGAATGTCTATGGTTTTTGACATTCCCGTTTATTGTAAAATTTCCTTCAGAGACTCATTTTAATCATGTTCTTGCGAATGAGCGCAACTGTCACATATCTTCTCAGAGATAAGCCGCCATCATTCTAGCAAGCTTGTTTTCCGCTGCATTTTACAGTTTCAGCTTATTTCCTTATTGAATAGAAAACTATTTTTACTGTATCTCTATTATTCTGTGTTAAGCATATTTTAATAATCTGTATTCATTTCATTCTGCTCATAAAATCTGGATTAGTCATGGATGAATTGATTGTCTGTTTGAGAATAGTCTTAAGACTCTTATTGATAGCCTCCACCTGACCACTCTCCTGTGGATAGTAGGGTGAAAAAAGTTATTTATTAAACTAAATATTTGATGTTAAATTAGTCATCATCTTATTCTAAAAGTGACTTCCATGGATTATGAAAATCTCTTTTTCTATACTGATCCTAGCGACAATCTGGTTGAAAACGAAAAGTGTCATTGTTTCCCTGTCATTGCTAAATGTTGGCATGGCTTCAACCCACTTAGTGAAGTAGTCTACTGCCACAATGATATAATGATGCCACCTAGAAGAGTTTAGGTGGCATGTAGTGAAATAAATCCCCCACTTAGTGAAGGGACCAACAACAATAACCAAAAACATAGGAGTAGGTTGTGCCCGCATCTTTCGAGAGAAGATCTGACATGGTTGAAACTTCTTAACTGCCTCTATACAATATTTGATCAATGAGGGACATACATATACTGCACAAAGGATTTTCTGGGTTGTTTCCAACTGAGACAAGTTACCACCACATGCTCTAGTGTGGCAATCATTCAACACAATATCTACCTCCTCATGATTCAGACAACGACAGAGAACACAATCAAATCCTCGATGATACAAAGTATCATCAATGATCAGATAATTTCAGGCTTGATGGCGTATCCGACGATGCTCATCACGAGAACCAGAGGAAGGGCACTTCAAAGTATAAATATACACAATTATATCTCCATACCAAGGGTCAAAAGATGCAATAAGGAAGAGATCCTCATTGATCAATGACTCTCCGGGCATCACCGCCACTCTTAATCGAAAGTTCTGAAATTAGCTCAACAAAGACCAAATACTTTTTAGACTTTGCTGAAACAAATTCCAAATCAAATTCTTGAAGAATGACTGTCTATTGACTAATATTCCCGCAGATGACTTGTCACGTCAACACATATTGAAAAGGTTTAACTATGGCTACCATGGTGGTTTTACGAAGTAGAATATAATGAAAGAACCTTTGGATAGCATGGACAACTACCAAAGGCAGTTTCTCAACATGAGTGTAGTTGAGATTTGGTCCAACTAAGCCTTGGCTAAGGTAGTGGATGACGTGTTCCTGGAGCACGTCATCCTCCTAAACCAAGACCATACCTATGGTATACTCTGCTACAGTCAAGTTGTTATAGCAAGATTTGCCTCACCCCATGCAACTTGCTTAGAAGGCCTTTTCCATTTCCCTATGTAGAGTTGAAGTTCCTTTTTGCAGTTCCCAGAGATAAAAATCATATTTTCCCAAATATACGCACCCTAACAACTATACATCATGCATACATGCATGTTTCACCATTACAACCCACATACATCAGGTTTTGTGCCCAAAATTAAGAAAAGGGTGTCAGGTTTCCATTTCACGTCACGAGATCCATGATCCTTGAGCTTCCATATACTGGAAACATTCTGACTCGGCCCTTCAGTTCCATTTGAAGGCTATAAATGGGCCATATCCAAGTTGTGGAAGGAAGAGAAGAATTCAACTTGGAGAGAAAATTAACTCTGGAGAAATTATTCACTTCATATTGAGTCTGCATCCCTTTTTCCTTTTAAGTTTGAACACATTGTTCATCCCGTAAGCTCTTCCCTCTTTGATGGAGAACCTTATTGTCTCTCTTATATGAGCTTGCCTTTAGTGGAGGATTGAAGTGGTGGAGGCCTAGCTAGAAGGGACTTAATTTCTCGGTTTCGAGACATTCCGACACATAATTTTTTCATTCATACACTTATGTTGATCACATTTTAATAGAAATACTCTTTTCTCGTCCAATTAATGTCTTGAAAATATTTGAATTGTTGTTCCATGGGCGTATTTTTTATGAATATTGATGGATTATGCTATTATATGTGCTAACTTTATATATTATCATCATATGATTGCGTATCTTGGTTGTTGAGGACAAGTTGCAGGTATATAGATTTGAGTCAAGTGCTCAATGATGGACTTCATTGAACGTCCGGATGAGGTAGGATCTTTATATTGTCTTGTTAGCATGTTTTCTTATATAACATACTTGAGATTATAGTTGATTTCTGTAGTCATTTTCATCCGTTGTGGTTTACCCCATGCAATAGAGTGATTTTCCTCATAACACAAGTATAACAAGACATCCTTTCCATAATCAGGAGGATTGAGTAGAGGGGAAGACATCAAGGCACTTTTCAATACTTCAAAAGGCTGTTGAGTCGCTTCATCCCAAAATAATGGGACCCCTTTTTTCAAGAGACACATAAACCCTTTAGTTATTTCAACATAGTTGGCAACAAATAACCAAAGGAAGTTAGATTTCCCCTGTAGAATCTGAAGATGGGGAATTGTGCACGGGGGAGACAACTAAACTATTGCATCAACATTAATAGGATTGAACATGATCCCTTTGGTTGACACAATAAATCCTAACAAACGTCCTAACGTTACACAAAAATTACACTTGTTCAAATTTAGGCGAATTTGGTAGTAGCGAAACCTCTCAAAAATAAGTCGAAGGTGTGCAGGATGATCAGATCTCTTACACGAACGTGACACCAGATCATGAAGATAGGCCTTGACCATATGTTTGAGGTCATGGAAGGAGAACGATATGGCCTGCTAAAAGTTAGCTACAACATTTTTTACGCCAAAAGGAATTTTCATGTATGCAAACATACACTAAGGACATATGAAAGCAGTCTTATGTTGATCCTTGGGCTTGATCTGGATCTGATTGTACCCTAAGAAACCATCCATAAAATAAAAAACTTCACATCCCACACATTCATCAATAATCTGATCAATGAATGGGGTAGGAAAGTTATCTTTCGTTCAAGCTTTATTCAGATCGTGAAAGTCCATGAACACACAAATCATACCTTGTTTTTTATTAACAGGAACAGGGTTTGACACCCATTCCATCAATTGAACTGGGTAGATGAAACCAACTTTAATTAATTTCTCTACCTCAATCTTGATAGCTGTTTCCTTGCAAGGGTTCATTGGACAAAGCTTCTATCGAACAAGCTTAGCATCAAGATAAGTCTTAATCTTGTGTTCGACTATACAAGGATCAATGCTTGGAATTTCCTCATAAGACCAAGAAAAAGCGTCGCGAAACTCTTTAAATAATTTAGTGTACACCTGAATATCCTTGGGGGAACAATCCCCTCTGATGAAGACGTTTTCAACGACACTAGGAGTTTTATATATGTCAATTGGAATTGTTTAAGCTATACTTTCCATGTTTCCCTCAACATAGATTCCATGCATGGCCAAAGGGTTAACATGGCAAGTGGAATATCCATTCATGGTTGTGGTAAAATCTCCTGCTTCCACTCTCCTAAGCTCATGTAAAAAGTAAGATCTATGGTGAATATCATCCCAAGGTCTATTTGACCCAACCATTGCCTCTAAAATCACCCCATCGGAGGGAAATACCAAGTCCAAAGGATTGTGAGTAGTAAGAGAGGATTGAGCCCAAATAGTCTTGAGAATAGGATCTATCTCTTGAGGGGAAGCCAGACTAGGGTTGGCTGAGGTTTGCTGAAAAATATTGTATGCAACCTCAACTACGGATAGGGTCATAGCCATGCAAAGATTCCCTACATCTTCCATCAAATCCGATGGGGAAGGTAAGGTCCAAGAATCATTAAAATAAATTGTTCGAAAAGAAGCTACTTGAAAGATAGCAACCTTAGGCTGATCATAGACAAAAAAAATAAACTTGACATCATTCAAAGGTGGTAGAAAATCAAAGGTTCCCATCAAAGATGGAAACAATCCAACACCTAAGTTAACAATACCTTGCTATGGGTTGTCAATCATCGAGACCGTGGATTCCCTCGATGAAGGGTCAGGACAGGAGAAGGAGAAATGATCAACGATGTTTATCCTTCCTTAATGAGGAAAACATAATACACGAAAAATGATGGATACAACCATTGTCATTGCGTAGGTCCAACTTTGTCCTAACATAAGTTTGTAGTTGGCGGGCGCGTCAGCTACTTCGACCTCGACACACACAATTTTTCCCTCCAATTGCATGAGGAAGGAAGGGATTATGCCATGCAGTCTAAAATAATGGTTGTCAAATGTAGTTAACAACGTTAATGATGGAGACAAATCGGTTTGACCAATGGCCTTCCAACATGCCAATGACATAGCGCAAGTCGAGGCTCCCTCATCTACCACCGTTCATAAAATATTTCGTGTCTATGATTTCGTGACATAAACCACAACTATCTGGAAGGCGATGTGGTAAGGAAAATGAATTTTATGATTAGAGGGGTAAACAATAATAGTTCCCAAGTTAGTTGACTCAACAAAATCCAAGGCAGACAACAATGCTTTTCTTTGAGAGGGGAAACTATGGAGGACTTCCAGAGAAAACATCGCATAAGGGGTTTGTGCCAGACTCTCCACGATTGAGTAGTTCCAAGTATCCCTTGCATAGAAATTATGGGAAACCTTCTTAAATGCACCTTTAGGGATGGGAGTCATAGTTTCTCTGATAGTCCTTTCAATATGAAGAGAAGGAGATGGGTTGGAAGCTTCTTTTCCCTTCTCAAAATATTCTAGCATTCCGTAATCATGAGCCCTGGTCGAAAGATGAGAATATGATCTCATCATGTCTACATTTGTGGCTCCATTATTTGAATTAAGTGTGGGGGAACCCTGATTTCCCCCAAGAACGTTCGAGGATGAGGAAGATTGTGCCATATTTTTTCCTTGAGGGAAAGGGTTAGTTAACACAATAGGTTGTTGTTGTGCCAAAATATTTTGGGATTCCTCAATACGAGGGCATTGATGATTCAAGTGATCATCCATGCAAAGCTTACATGGAAACTTAACCTTCTTATTCTCATTTTTTCCCTCACCAACATTGTTAGAAACCTTTTTATCCCCATTACCCTTCTTTCCCTTGGCCTTTCTTTTTCCCTCAGGTTGATGGTTACCTTTTGGATTCATCGACTGCACACTATGTACTTTCGACATTTGGGTTACGGGGGAAACCAAACTAGAAGTCTAGCTGGACACAGTTTGTTGGAGCGTTAACTATTGCAATTGGTTAGCCAACTAATATATGGGCTTACTTTGTGCCAAGCCTACTATACCATCAACATGAGGCCCATAATTCTATTTGGTTTTGTCAAAATTTGATCATGGTGCATTTGGGATTAAGAATAAATCAATTCCAGTTGTTGGGCTCTCATAATATCCTCTTCCTCAGAGAATACTCCATAAGTCGCGACGTCTTTAGATACACAAGGTACCAAGGAATTCAGGAACCACTTAAGAAAAAATCCAGGAGGGACCTTTACTTTGATCAAGCTTTTCTAGTGATTCCATTCTTGGATATGATCGAAGATATGGATGACCTTCGTCTGCTCGAAGTTGGCCAACAACTCTGTGATGACATCATATCTCATTGTTAGCTGGGAATGGTTTAAGAAAACCATTGCTAGGTCATTAAAGTAAGAATACTTTGAGTTGTCGAGCTTGATCTACCATTTCATAGCACCCCCTATGAGAGTGTGTTGAAACAATTGCAATTGGATAGAGGCATCCTTCAACGAATTGGAGGATCACCATAAGTGAAACACTGTAACATGATCACCTGGATATTTGCCAAACTTGACTTCAAACTTAAGTATGTATGAGGGAAACTTAGTTGGCATAGGAGGCCAATGTGGATCATGACATATTGAATCGTTCAAAAACCTTGAAAAATATAGAAAATCAAGAGTTGCCAGAAAAGGTAACCTAGGTTGTAGTGGATTTAAAGGAAAAGAGGAGCCTGGATTTTGACTGGCACCAGGTTTCTGGGAAAATTTTGCTTGCTGACCAGGGTTCTGGTAAAAACCAGGGTGTCCTTGGCCAGGATAAGGAGTTTGCACATTAGTATTCATCGTCAACACATTCACATAATTCGATGGCATACCTTGGGTAGGGATTTCTCCCTGCATGGTATTCCAGAGACCTTGGTTTGGGTTTACCCCAACCAATCCTCCTGGCATAGGAACTGAACCTTGCCCAGGGTTCCACTGAGCCTGGGAGGGGTTGCCCCCGATTGACATCCCTTGCAAAGGTAGAGAACCTTGCTAGGGATTTCCAAGACCTTGAGAGGATAAGGCTCCTATCATCACTCCCTATGAAGGAACAAAGCCTTGCATAAGGTTTGGTTGATTGAAGAATGGGTTTCCCAAGGAGAAAATGCAGATGACGAGAAAGAGTTGTTTCCAAAAGAACCAAACAAAGAGAAATTCATATATCCAACCAGATTCATATAGGACTGAGACCCATGAATCCATCCACTAAACAATATGGAAATGGTATTAAGCCCAAATGGTTGCTGGAAAGCACCTCCAAATCAGGGGGACAGAGGAGGGATATGACCCCCACCATAAGGGATTGCATTAAATGGAGTAGAGGTGCCAGTTAAGGATCCTTGAAAGGGAACATTAGAACTCCTTGCCCCCAAACCAGTAGTCTATAGAGTAGAGTGATTTAAACTTGAGCTTGAGTCGAAACCCAACATCTCATATGAAAAAGGAGACATACATGTTCTTTATAGTAGGGACAGTGGTTGTAGTCATTGTAGAAACTGTGCCACTCCAAAAAGTTGTAGGTGTCTAGATAGAAGTAATAATTGTAGGTGAAGCTGGGGGAGGGGGTATGACACCCCCTCCAGCCATGACCGGGATGGGAGTATGAGGACTCTCGGTAGAGGTAGCATTATTTTCTTCCATCACCAATCACCTAACAAGAYGATGATAATGATTAGTCTCCTTAGGAGGGATTACCTARATAAGGATTGGTGCTGATAAATCAATGATTAGAGGGTTTGCGGTACTGAATTCTTCAACTTCAAGGTTAAAAATTGTGGGCTTCTTTGGTGCAAGGGTATCTTCTCTAGGAATAGGCTTGGGCACAATTTCTTGTGGTCCAGTCACTTTGAAAGAACCCTCTTGTTATAGTCGTCTCCTCAGCGGTGGCAGAGCTGGCTCCAAAGTTACTGTCGATACGCCCTAAAGCTTACGTGAATGACGGGCTGTTGATATTCCACCTTGTGAAATGATCAACCGAAAATCTAAGTTCAAGCTAGTGAGAAACATAGAGCACACACTAGAAAGTCCCTAAAGGAAAATCAAGAAATTAATAGAATGGCAGGAAGAACAATTATGCCAATCAACACTAGAGAAACTTACTAGTGCAAGTGTAACTCGAACATGGAAACAACCTCCAGGTATACTCTGCAAAGCATGATCCAACGTCTACCCTAGGTAGGGAGGTATACCCTCGCAATCACATGTGTAAGTCTTTACAAAAAGGAAACTATGCTTCCATATCATATTCAGTTACCAGGTGGGTACAGTCGACAGTCGGGTTGATGATAATGAGCAGGATAACAAATTCTGAATCCTCTTAAGGGTACTGAAAGAAAATGGTCCGGAAGACAATTGAGGATCTAGAATGGATTTGAGGTCCACGAAGCTCCATAGTCAAATGAGGTCAACAAAGATCCCAAGAATGACCCTCAATATATGATCCCCACTACAATTGGTCCGACTTTGGAGGGGTTATCTCCTCTACCTTTCCTCATGCAACCATGTGTTTAGACCCTGTGTTAGAGGGGGGTCTCGACTAAATTTTACGAAACTGGACTTTTACACTCCCTATCATAGACATTTAAGTTTATTTAAGTGGCCTTGAAGAGTTTCCTCTCCAGACCTATTCCAAGGCCCTAAATCCTAGACTACTTGGTGTACCCTTTAAACAAAAAGTATAGTTGATTTTAGCATTAATCATTAATTTTAATGTCTTGATTAGTCATGGGGTACATAAGTGAAACTATTGGTGTTCTTTGAGAGATGAAAGATAAGAGTTGATAATATTTTAGAACATTGTGCTGAAAGAAAACTACGTTCTACAAATGAAAGAAAATGTGTTTTAACTTTGAAGGTGCAAACTTTTCAAAATAAAGGCCAAGATCCTAAAATGCAATTTTCCTAGAATTAATTTTTGTTTCAAATGTAATGAAACTACTAAAACTTTCAAGGAAGAATCCTAAAAGTAACTTTGGGTTCATATCTCTGTTTTCTTTTATAAAAACAACCTAAGCTTCTAACAAAAAAAAAACATGCATAATAAAATGCGAATTCAGTTAAAGAACTACAACATTTTATTTTCTTTTTTATATGCTCAGAAATGAAAATAACAAGCAACGGTATTTTTTATTTTTAAAGCATAATCAAGGGAGAAAGATGAAAAACCAAAGATTGACACAGATCCTAAACCACTGCTTGAGAGCAGGGATTCACCAAAATCCACGGGAGGACCTAAATCTCACAAGTACACCCTTAATCTTGAAAACAAACATAAAGAGACAAAGAAACAAAAATATTTCTTTACAAGTTCATAGACAACATGAGCCTTGACTCTAGCCAAAACACAATCAACAGAGGCCCCCAAAACTTAGGAAGACTTGAGAATCCAAGGGTTTGCTAAAAGGAAAGAAAATCTTTTTTTTGAAAAAAATCTTCAAGATGACAAAACCCTGTGTTGTGCACAGTCAACCTGCATATGTATGCTGACCGTGTATAATGAAAAACACATATGTATGCAGTATGGGTATAGAATAGGTCACATAAACTGCTGAAAAGTTTCAAAAAGGAAAAATATTTAGACATAACACTCAACTCAGGAAATATGGTAAGCACCTGTAAGGTGACCAGAGACCCAAAATGACTCAGAATACTTCAACAAATAGGAATTCAATCCAAACAAATATCTCCTAAAAATACCCTAGAGAGAGTCCCTAGTGGAGTCACCAATTTTTCTATGGGGAAAATCCCCCTAATATGGGTCTAGTGACTAGGAAGAGACTTGACACCTTAAAATACATAAATGATTCTATTCTACCTAAAACAAACAAAACCTTATGATAATTAAGGGAAGAGAAAGAAGATATAAATGTCTACCATAAGTCCTTACGACTGTTGTCAATCCCTTCTGGTTGCTTTCCGTTCCAAGATAATAGGCCTCCTCCCAAAGATGGCCTGAAACAATGTTACAAAACAAACTATGACATCATATGCTTAATTATCAAGATTATCTAAAGGGTTAGTTATTCATGAAAGCATTCATAAACACAAACACATAGACATAAATATCTGGGACAAGAATTTTTCTCTTTTATTAATAACAAAATTGGAATTTACAACCTGAATTTTGCTGGCGCTGCTCCACGAACCTCGCTTGTGTTCCTCTACTTTGTCTCCAAGTGCATTTTTCCTAGTACTATCCTCACCACCAACATGCCAATATAAGGGGAAACTAATGGATGGTATAAGGAGGATGGATGGAAGGGAATGGTGAGGATGAAACTTAGAGAAGAATGCAAGAAGGCTTGGAATACAAGGGAGAAAATTTGGCAGAGTTCTCTTGCCTCTTGTTTTAGATATCCAAATGACCCCCCTAGGACCCTTTTTATATGAGAAAATTATGGTTAATTCATTTCCATAAGGGATACATGAGGTAAAATGGTTGCAAAACCTAAGATATAAGCTCGTAAACTCTGCTGGAAAGAGTGGATTTTATATTTTTTTGTAACTTTTTAGAGTACGCACGTTCTTTTAGTTATGTAGATAGAGTATGTATGCAGGATTTTAGGCATGCAACTAGCATATGTACACGCTTTTCCTATGCATCAGGGTGCGTATGCCATACAAAAACTTGTTTATTGAGAAGAACTCTGACAAAAAGGGATGGCATATGTATGAATGAGTAGGCCAACATAAAAAATGCATAGCAGTGACATTTTGAGTTATAACACACATGATGAAATGTAGACATCTGACCTCCTCCTCATGGTATTAATATCATTGGGAATATTCCATAACTTCAATCCTCATATAAGAACCAAAATTGTCTTCATGTACCTCTAATTCTTCTCAAGTTTCATTTTGCACTCATTGTTTTGTTTTTACTACTGCAAAATTGTTTTATTATTTTATGAGAAAATGTAGTGCTCAATTCAAAATCATGGGTTGGAATATGGATTCTCCTCTTCAATACCTTTCCATTGACTACTCATTTTCCCAAATTTGAGCTCCAAGCTGAAAGTTATGGTATGAGGAAGTTTAAATTGTTTCTCATTTTTATCCCTGTATGCTACAAGTGTCTTCTTTCTCATCCTGTGCAGTTTTAGCTACCCAAATTCCATGGCTGTCTTCTATGGTCCATGAGATTTCCATAGTTTTCTCCTGTTTCCCAAACTGAAACATTTATGTTGATGTGGCATGACACATGGATGCTGACGTGGCATGCCACACAGATGTTGATGTGGCATGACACATGGATGTTGACTTGACATGGCGTGGCATGTGGATGCTAACATGGGATGACACATGGACGATGCCATGGAAATAAACCTCATCATCCTCTTTCCCTTCATCGATGATCAACAATTTATTTTGGATGAACGAAACACTTTGTCAATTTTTCCGACTTGACCATTTGCGATCGACAATTTCTCTTGGTTGAACGAAACACTTTTTCAATTTCACTGACTCAACCATCGATGATCAATGATTTCTCTTGGTTGAATGAAAGAATTCACTACCAACCTGACCATCAATGATTAGTTTTTTCTCTTGGTGATCTAAATTCACTCATGAATTTCGCCGAACTCCAACACTTAGAAAATTTCAACCAAAATCCTGGATGAATCTAGGCCATCGATTTGATTCGAAAATGAATCTCAACCATCAATTTTATCCATTTTTCCAAACTCCAAAAATGGATATCAACTGTCGTTCTGCTTCATTTTTCCAACTCCGAAAATGGATCTTGATCGTTTATTTTCTCCATTTTTCCAAACTCCAAAAATGGATCTTGATCATTGATTTTCTCCATTTTTCCAACTACGAAAAAAATTATGAGTTTTTTTATTAATCTAGGATGAATCTAGGCTATTGATATCAAAATTAAGCGCGATCTCGACTGTTGATCTATAAAACCTTTCCAACTTCTTCATTTTCCATTAAAACATAAATTTCGACCTTCCAAGTTGAATTTAACTCTACAATATGCAGATTGACTACCTTGATCACCTCTTAGATGATATTGAGGGAAATTTGACTTGAATTGCTCATAAATATTGGGGATTGCACTCTAGTTTCATAATTTTCCCCAAATTCATCACGAGTGAAATTTTGCAACAAAAAATTTATACCAAATTCACACGGGTCTAGGCCCATACAAGATCGATGTTGAACCTTGACCTTAGATACCAATATGTAATGTTCCCCATATTAACTGAGGTTCACTACATGTAGAATACACATAAAAATAAAACAATTCTGCTAACTAATCCTGTAGCTTACTAGCTACAAGAATACACAGAAATGTAACCATTCTTCTACCATTAATTTAAGTGTAGCTACAACATGATAAACTAAACATGAATGAAACTAATTAACTTCCTACAAAAACATATAAAAACATCCTCTTATACAAAATTAATACATAATGGAATAACTCTAAATGTAACACAAAACAACAAATAAACATTTATCTTTTTTTTTAAAACAATTGTGCAACTAACTACTTGGGACAAATGTTCCACCCAACCATAGAATTGTTGTTCCATTTCTCAATAATAGGTCACCCCTGAGCTGGTTCTAGGAATCCAAAAGAGAGGGTGTTTCTCACAATCCACTCATAGCTCGGATAATCCCACAACCCACTAGCATTCTCCTACAACTATCCCGATTTTCACCAGCTCTCCCTCTCGGCCTTCCCAACCCAAGGAATGTACCCCTTCACTGCTCTCAGTCCATTGAGAGTCATGTTCATTTATAAGGGTTTATCTGGCACAAGTAACCAGTAATATCACTACTGGGAACTCAAGGGAACTCATTGCTAGGAAAAATACTAGGAAACTAAACAACAACTAACTTGTTGTGCTTGTAATGCAACTTTCATAGGAGTTCACTCTTCAGGTATGACAAAATGGTTCTTCTGCAAGTTTGAAAACTTTCTTCTTTAGTATTTATCTCTAAAATCACTCTATAATTATCCCTCCATTGTTTCTCCAACTCCAATGCTCTTTTTCCATGTTCTCTTCTTGTTGTTCATGCAAAAACATGACTATATAAAAATAGTTTTTCTATCCATACAAATTTCCTCTCTTTTCCCCAAACAAGTTGACTCCCACACTTCCCAATTTTGTTTGTACTTCATCCCCATGCTCCTAATGACTATGGAATGTGAATTCTCACACCCACCCTTTTACATGCATTCAATGATTGGGCTCTCATACACTCAAACAAAAAATAGAAGGTTGTCCCCAATCATAATAAAATTGAAGAAAGTGGATTTGGATTAATACCCATAAATAATTTCCCCCTTGGACCCCTCTTAGACACTCCCTTATCTTATGGAAAACTCACCCCCCATCTCTATCCATATCCCCCAATAGATGGCATCCCATTTTATTTATTAAAATTTAGGAATACAATTCACATATTACATCGCTTGGCTGTAGCCACATTTCATATCAACATTATGCATTAATTAATCTAGGGATTATAGTGGAGACATTACGCTGATCATTACCAAGAAAATATGATTTATGAGGGGTTTTCTGGATATTTTTAGGGAATGTATGGACAAAATTATTATAAGAAAACCTCAATCAAACCTCCACAATTTGGAACAAAAGTTCTTGAGAAATTTTGTAGATTTTTTTTATAACTACCATTTTTTAGTGAGTGGATTGTTATCATCCTAATTTTTCTCACCTATGACAATTATGTGGTTGAATATGGAGACATCAAAGATCAACATATACATCACCTCAACATGATTTGTAGGCCATTTATACATGATCAAGTAGAGTTAAACCTTCAATTTACCATTTACAGGTTTGCGTGTGGTATCTTTCTATTCTTATGCCATCACACCTATAAAATTTTGATACTTGCACTATCCCTGTGAATTTGTGAATCAAAGATTTTTGTAATTCCAAAGGACAGTTGGAAACTAGGTGTGGTTGAACACAAACTTGGTTATACCTTCCATCTCATCAATATTTTGGCATTTGACCCTCCTTTTAGGTAAATTAGGTACATAGGTACCCATATATTAAGTATGGGAATTCCCACGAGAACCAATTCAACTTGCAACTCTAGTTTAGTCCATAAATAGAAGCTATGACCATGTATTTGATAAGAAGAATTAGAGTAATATTATGTTGGTGGATTGAAGACAAAGGGTTATAAGTGAATTTCTCCTTTCACTATCTATTGAGTTTACTTACCCTTATGCTGCCCATTTCCCCTTCTAAAGTGACAATCCACAAGGGGAAATGTTTCATGTTTGTCTTCAAATATTAATATTGATCCCTAATAGAGGAAAAAAGGGCCCTCCCATGAATAATTTTGGATCCCACTTGCTACAAGGCTCTCCCCACATTATATAGTTAGTTGTTATTGCCTTTTTGATTGGAAGAAAATAAACTTCTTCTCTTTACCCCAAAAATGTTGTTTAAATCAATGATATTTCTTGTTTCAATATTTCTTTAATGGCTAATGTACATGTTATAGGATATATTAATTCTTTATATTGTTATCTAGTTACCATCTTTACCTACTTCTAGTTCTAACAATTGGCTAGGATAATGTTTTTGGTATTTCCATATACAAAATCCATAGTAGCATGGATGTTTCACAATGATTTGTATTACATTTCAATTATTTTAATATGGCATCAATATATTGATTTAGGTGAATGGAAAGAGAAATATGCACATGGTAGTTTGGTCAAATTGATGATATATTTTTCAAAAGTGTATCCCAATGATTTTTTGATATATGACACATCGATGGAATATGACACCTGGGGTGGTCCAGTTAAACCAAGTATGTGATTTTAAAAATAAAACAATTTGTTATGGTATGATTATTTGAATATGGAGACTTGATCATTACAAATATGGAAACCTTGTACTCCTTGTCAACATTAAATCGTCCCTCATAATTCAACTCCCCTAACTACTAACAATTAGCACAACAAGATTTCATACTTCTAGAACACTTGTATAGTTAATGTCATAGCTTGAGAAAAATAGTCAAATAGAATGGATAGATTGCAATGTTTATGTCACAAAGGCCTCATAGAAATTATAAGTTTGTGCCAAGTCTTATCTTTTCCTTTTGATTTCTCTCTCGAATATTTACTCATTATCTTATTTACTAGCTCTCTTGCTCTGTCACTCTCGATTCTTGTGCTACATTTTGCATCGATCCCACTTGTTGTGATGAATATTTATTTTAGAAATATCATGAATGGATGGTGGTGCAGTTGGACCACTGTCGGTCTACTGGTGCAGGGGAGTTTTCTTTCGAGTCCATCCTAGTGGCCTGGTTTCTAGAGAGGGTGCCGATGTTGCACCCGAGAATCCTATTGAGTGTGCCTGGGGCACGAGAGCCGCGGTTGAGGTGGTGGTCGACTGTATTGCTTCGCCATGGTGGTGGTGAAGGGGGACACTTCTTTTCAGCCGAGGCAACGCAGGTATGGCGACAGATGCCGCAGGTGATTTTGCAGTACCCCTATGCCGGGGTGGACTTCCAAGATGATCCGGATATGGTGCTACCTCCTGGGGAGGTTTTTGATCATTGAGGTATGTTGATTGATGATGTAGATATGTATGTTTTTGTATTTTTTGAGATAGCCATCCATATGTTTATGATATAGATGCTTATACTATTTGTTGTTTGTTTGTATGTGCAGATGTGGCACCTCGCGGGCGCGAGGTAGAGTTGCAGAGAGTGTCGGCTTGTCAGGAGCCGGAGAGACTGCCGCGAGGAGAGAGACGTCGGTGGGAGAATTCCGCGGGGTGACCAGCTGAGCCAGAGAGGGCAGCGAGGAGGCGTCGGTTCGATGACCCTGGTGCGGGGCCATCACACGCTCCTCCGGTGGCAGTCAGAGTGGATTTTGATGATATATGCCGTCGTCTGGAGACAGTTTTACAGGATGTGCCTGAGGGCATGTGGTCGCGCATCCAGGATGAGAGTTTCCTGGAGCAGTGTGTGGGGGTACCTCCACCATGGTGGTCCCTAGTGTGACGAGCAACAGTGGTTGCTGCTATGACGAGTGGACGCCTGCCACCGGGACAGGAGGGTCCTGTAGGGGGTGGACCACCACTGCCTGAGGTAGGTGGTGGGGGGCCACCACCACCTGAAGGAGGAGCAGGTGGTGGCGCGATAGAGGCACCATGAGCGGTGCATGATGTATATCTTTTTGTTGTTGTATATAGGCTGGTGAGCCCATTTTTTGTACCGAGGTGTTGCATTGGCCTGCGGATACATGTATTTTTGTATGTAAACATTCAGATGGCCTGATGGGACTTTATATATACATGAGTATACATATTCGAGATCCTGATGTTGTCTACATGTTTTTTTGCTGATGAGTTGATTACGTCCATTCTATATATATGCTGTGACATGATTT
>SNQJ01S0125025.1:25261-38908 GCA_010110895.2 Picea sitchensis | reverse complement strand
AATCCATGATATTTCTTACAAATGTCACTGCCTACTGTTCAGAGTATGTTCCTCTGTAGCATTGTCTTCTACCTTTATCATGACCACCCCTGAGGGCACTGCAGTTGTCTACATCAACAAATCATTCCTTTTTGAGTTATATGACACGAGCATGGGGCATGCCCACCTCGTTTGTACACAGTTTATTTTTACACACCTTATGAAAGGTTGGATTCTACAGGTTCCCTTCTCCCTCCAATGGGTAACTCTTGACAATCCCACTATCGCTCTCTCTTACAATGACACTCTCAGTAGAAGAAACATTGATGGATTTCGACTATACGTATGCTCCTAACCTCATCCATCAGGGGGCATCTGTTATCACTAAAATTTCGTTCACAAATGGTTACAAGAATTCAGCATCATCAAACAGTTATGAGGTCACCCATGGACCAAAATTACCACAAAATCATTTCCAAAGGGTCAAAAAATATACAACCAGTGACAAAATTAAAGTGCGCTATGACTACACAGGGCATGCGCGCACATGCGCAAAACAGAAACACAAGAAAATCTTACATGCGCCCAATGCGCGACTGTGGTCACTAAAAGCCGCACACATCTGAGAATGACACATTTATGAGAGTGGTCGGCCTCCCACCCACTTCTGGTTCAACTTTCAAGTTGATTTGACACTCAAATCTGGACTGGATCCAGCTGGGTGGCTGGTTAAAGACCTAAAAATGCCCTAATTAGCCTCTTTACACACTACAAGTTGGTTGCACAATACCTCAAAGAGGTGCTATTAAAAGGTCATGGGTGCGCTTCATTTTTTAAGGAATTCAATAGAAAAGTTACGCTGCTACTATTCTCTTGAGAAATCCTCTACTCTCATCAAGAATATACTAGCACCATTGCATTGGGAAATCCATCTCACCCCTTGAGTGGATTAGCAAAGAATTCTTTCACCATTTTCATTCAAAGTTGTAAGAAGAGCTTATTTGTGGGGGTCCAAGAGCCCTCCCTTGGAGGAAGAAGGGACTCATAGTCCTCTTTCTTCTTGGTGTTTTCTTTCACTGATATAAACCTTACCACTGGTGACATGGGTCTTATTGTTTCTTTTGTCCTTATGTCCCTATGCTCATTAGTTTAGTTGTTATTTTATTTCTTAGTTTAATTCTTAGTTATTCTTTTATATTTCTTTCTCTAACCCTTTTCCTTACAACTGTCCTACTTAGCAAACCCAACTAATCTTGCAAGCACCTCTTTTTTGCTCACTAAGGTGATGAAAGAGGCACAGCATTAGTCTTTTGAGGCTGAAAAAGAGATAAATTATCACTCGAAAGATGCCCTTTCAAAACTTTTAACGAGTGGTAAAGGAAGCAAGATCACTCGACAATCTTTTCATGTTTAGAGAGTCTGAAAAGAGCTTAAAGACAACTCCAAGGGGTTCCTTTTTCGTATATCCATGCGAGTCCGAAAAAGTGATAAAAGTCTACTCGGTTACATTCTCATTTTATTTTGAGCATGAGAAAGAAAAAATACTAAGCTCGGTATGCCCCCAGCTTGAAAGCTAGTGGCCTAACTCCAGAATGATCATCAAAGGGTGGAGACATGCCCTCCAAGCTTCAATTCATTCACCGACTTTGAGGTTGTCACCAATTTCTCTACTAGATGGAGAAAAAGGATAAGGGTGGATGAAATGAAGGTTCAAAAGAGGTGTCTGTTTCATTTTTTAACGAGCTTGACACAGAAATAGAAATATGCTTAGGGCTCCAGGTTCAATCCCTAGATTGTTGTTTCATTTTTTAACGAGCTTGTTACAGAAAGGAAAACTATACTCAAAGATTTTGTTTCATTTTTTAACGATATTGCCACAGAGAAGAGAAACTATGCTGATGACCTCTATTTCATTTTTTAACGATTTGGCTACAGAGAAGAAAAACTATGCTTGTGGACTCTTCGTGATCATGGCTTCCAAGAGAATAATGTCCTGGAAGGACACCAAGTCAACGTACAAAACTCAGTCATGGCTTCCAAGAGAGCTTCACTAGATGGAAGAAAATCTCTCTGGAAGGAACACATGTTGAGGGTCGCGACAGGGGTAAGGAGATCAGGCTCTAAAATCCCTACCGAAGAGATCACCATGTCAACTACCAGATCTAAATTAATCATTGGAAGTGGAAGGCATGGGAGACGACGGAAAATCGACATCAGGAGGGGAGATAGACTGTATATCTGCCCAAATTTCTTCACGAGGGGGAAGAAAAGAGGATCGATGATGGTTATCATCCCGAGGTAGCTTGTCAATGCTCAACATTTCCATAATAGATTCATCCAAGGGAAAAATTGGGGAAATGTAGTCGACTGTAGATGACAAGGAACTTAACCATGATGGCATCGAGTAATTGTTGGGTTCCAATAGATGTTGCTCATCCGAAGAGGGAGAAGTGGATTGGATAGAAATGTATGAGGTTTCGGCTGAACTAAGTGGCATGGTGTCACCTAGAGAATCGAATTCCAAAGGACTAGGTAGAATCCAAGGGTCAGATGATTCCAGAGATTGATAATCCATGGTCGAAATCATATCGACGGTGGAAATATGATGTGTAGTCGGTGGAAGTGGTGTAGGGAAGGTACCCATAAGGCTAGAATATTTCAACAAGCCAACACCAACACTTTCATACATGATCTTGTGGTCTCCCAAGAAAGGAATGTTGTTGGTAGCGGTAGTGCGAGCATTAGTTGTGCTAAAATCTAACTGATCAACAGTGACAATTTTTCCATGATGAGGAAATTGTATAGATTGAAAGAGCAATGAGGCAACACTAGTCATAGCATAAAACCAACTTCTTCCAAGTAACAAGTTGTAATTGAGGGGAGCATTGACCACCTCGACATCAAAAGTGACAGTTTTTCCACCCAATTGGATGGCCAGGGACTGTAAAATCCCATGGGGATGAAAACCTCGCCCATCGAAGGTGCATAAAATCATTGGGGATTTGTTAAGTGTGTGTGATTTTAAACCTTTCCAACATGCTAATGACATGACACAAGTTGAGGCTCTCTCATCCAGAATAGTTCGGTGGATTTGTTGATTGTGAACAACAAGATCAACTTGGAAAGCAAGTTGGTGGGAGAGTCGAGATGCATAATTGTCTAGGTTAAACATGATATGGTTGGACGACTCAGGATCAACAACGCCAATAGCATCCAAGAGAATTCTACGTTGACTGGGGTAGTTATGTAGAACTTCTAACGCAGCCATATCACATGGTACTTGAGCCAAATCTTCAACAATGTTGTAGTTCTGGGCGGCACGTGAACTAGGATTAAAGGTAGCTGTGTGGATAGTGCTCTTAGGAGGGTGTAATATAGAGTCTAACATAGGTTTCTCAATCTTAAGTGGTCCAGAGGGAGTATTAACCGGTGGAGTACTAACAGAGGACGAAGATGGATCTAGTAAAGTACTGGTACCATTAGTGACCTTTCCTTTGTCAAGGTTACCTGGTGTGTCATATGTCTTAGAGAGAGTGGTCAAATTAATCCCATTAAACATATAAATATGTGCACTCATTGACGCCTCATCATGAGGATGGCTAGAACTTCCCCTAGGAGAGGGGGTTTGAGCAACCATGGATTGCTGCTATGGAAAAGGCTGAGTAAGAAAAATGAGTTGTGAATTTCCCTGGAAAAGTTTGTCCACTTTATTGCGATGTGGACAGTATCGAGTGTAGTGATCATCACCACAAATAATACACGAGAATTTCAGTTTCCGTTGAGGTTGCTTTTCGGTAGCAGGTGTTTGAGATTGATTTTTTGGTTGTTCAATGTTATTAGTATTTTTCGATTTATATTTTGTCTTCTTCTTACCTATGGATTGTTGTGAAGGGGTAGATTGAACTATATTCACCTCAGAGATATGAGTTTGGGGGGAGGTAGAGGAGAGTGTGGTCGATTGGGAAGTAGATTGAGTTTTGACGGAACTGATAACACCGTCTGCATGAGATGAGGATGATGGCTTGGATGGATTGGTATTAGCTCGAGCAACATTCATAAGCAAATCGTACAAAGTAATAGATTGTGAATAAACCAAATCTAAGTACTGAGCCCGAGTAGTGGTTTCTTCCTCAGTGACTGCACCACCCATAGCGACATCGCGAGCAATCAGGGGTAAAAGTGATTTAGTAAACCATTCTGCCAATAATATGTCAGGAATGATTACCTTGATCATCCTTCATCGTCGTCTCCACTCATGAATATGGTCAGAGATATGCACAGAGTCAATTTGATGAAGGGAGGTCAAGAGTTCAGTACCCATATTGTAGTGAATAGGTAGTTGAAAGTGCATGAGGAAAGACATGGAAAGGGAGTTGAAATCATGGAAAGAATCACATGGTAGTTCAATATACCACTTTGCCACTGAGACCGTAAGTGTTCGATGGAAAAGACGCAAACGTATAGAATCATCCATGAGGGAGTTTGATGAACACCACAAATGGAAAGTCATCACATGGTTATTTGGATATTCACCAGATTTTCCATTAAATTTCAGAATATCAGAAGGAAGTTTAGTTGGAATAACTGGCCAAACCGGTGAATGAAAAATAGGATCATTAGTTAACCAAGACAAGTCTGAGAGATACAAAGTCGCAAGGAAAGGTAGTTGGAAATTAATTTGCTGATGACACTGGTGTGGAATAGGAACACCAGTAGGACCATAAATTGGGTTAGTTGGATAGTTGTAACCAGTAGGTCCTCCTACATACATATGTTGCTGACCAAGATAAACAGGATTCGATGATGGCTGAGAAACATTTATATAACCCGGTGGGTTCTGAGCATTATAATCCAGGTGATTTGCTTGCCCAGAAAGAGGATGCACATTGTGCCCTTGAGGAGGGTAAGGAGTAGATCCCGGAGGTGGATACACATTAGACCCATGAGGAGAATAAGGTTTCTATCCTTGAGGACTCCATGTGGTGTTTGGGATACTGCCTAGATAAGGTTGTCCATAAGATGGTCTGGAAGGAATAGGATTTGATACTCCCCCTTGTGGGTTATGATAAGAGTGCCCCAAAAAATGGGGTTGGGTAAATGTTCCTCTGGAGGATACTCCCCAGGATTGTGAAGGGCTTCCAGCAAACGAAGGTTTCCCCCCTACCAGTGGTGGATTAACGACCGGGGTGTGACTGAAAAAGGGAGGTTTCCCTCTGGGAAGAATGTGAAAAGGGGGATTTCCCCCGGGAGGGGTATGCCCACCATAGGATGATGGTATTCTAGGAGGGATAGGTCCACTATATGGTGGTTTCCCTCCAGTCGGTTGTATTTGGTTGGCAAGGGTCTTCATTTTCGGGTGAAAAGATTTCCTAGCAGGATCCTGTGACACATGTGGAGCTGTAGAGTGAAAGTTTGTAAAAGCAGGGGTAGGGATCGAAGTGCCTTGGGAACAAGTAGAGGTGATATGTCCAACATTAGGATAGACTTGTGCTGACACAACAATATGGTTAATGACTTGATCGATGGGGTGATTCATCATTTTACCAGATGGCCGACTTTCAATAAGAGGGTCATGAGGATTAAAAGGTTTTCGAAAGGATTCAAAATGCTCATAGAGATCGCATCCTGATGACGTCCTCCATACATAATGAGTACGTGTGGGAATTGTATATATTGTAGTGGTAGGATGAACAAGAGTCCTATACTCATCACCAAAGGTTGGTTCTATGGATCCCATATATGTTTCAGTAAAAGCTCTCTCAGGTAACTATGGGACCTCTTCGTCAATGACGTTCCCAAGGGAGTCTAAATGAAGAAAACGTGGTTCGAGAGGGGTTACCGACACATATGTAGTGCAAGGAGTGGGATTCTCAACCATAACCAAAGCGCCTTCTGAATTGTCTAATGGAGGAGCAACAACACTCCCAGCGTCAGATTGATTTTCTACCTCTCCAAGATAGTTGTCTTCTGGAGGGTTAGGAGGTAAGGGTTGGTAGTCTTTCGAAGGCATCCCTTGCATCCTACGTGATCGGCAAAGGCCTTTATCATCTACAGGCTCAATTTTGGAGAATAACAGTACACGCTGAAAATCTAAGGCCAACTAACAAAACGAAACAACATATGTTAAAAAATCTAGTAATCAAAACCAAGCAAACAAGACTTCTCTCGATGATCGTACTAGTTGGTGATGAAATCCAATGTCTCATGACCAAGTCAAGAAGGGGCTAGGATATGGTGGAATAGTTACAATGGTGACCTGCTTAACTAACTTTCACCTTGGTGCAAGCTTCCATGCACTAATTGTGGATTTACCCTCCAAGGAGCCCAAGTGAGTTTTACCAATGTTTGTCCCATGTACAGTGAGAGTTCCCTTCACTGTCACCTCATGTAAGTACCTAAGGATTATGGAAACTACGGACACCAACTCGCAGTCAACCCCTGGGCGGGTACAATCGACAGTCCGATCCGAATGTATGGGTAGGATAACAACTCTGAAATTAAATCAAGAGGCTCCCACACATAATCATGGGTATACCTTCAAGTGACCCCCAATATACAATCCGACCACTACAAACAGTTGAATCACGGAGGAATAATCTATGTAACTCACCTGAATGCGATGTCGTGCGTAACCCCTGTGTGAGAGGGGGATCCCAGAAATCCTATACGACAATTGGATTTGACTCTCCCTATCTCAGGATGCTAATGTTTTTTTTGAAAAATTTGGAGAGTTGTACTCACAGCCTAATCCAAAGTGCTACTCCTAGTCTAATGTTGGTGGAAGATCCTAAAAACAAAATTTTCTAGATAATTTTTAATTAGCGTTCATTTTGTAGTTGTTCTTTACTCAAAGGGTGTATGACAATGAAACATAAGGTATGATAACTTAATTCCCAAAAATGCACAAGAAGATGATAATCAGTCTTGTCTTTCGATGAATGGCTATTTAAGCGAAAGAGAAAGAGTTGTTTTCACTATCAAACACTAATATGCAATGTCCTCAATCAATTTGTTTCTCACTCAAATCCAATGTATTGCTAAAAATTTTCAGAAACGCCTTCTAATATCCAAACCAATCACTAAAAAATGTCCTTTTGCTTATATGTGAATGATAATCAGATGCAAAACTTCTAAATGTCAATCATACTTTAGGATTAAACAAACAAAAGAAAACCTCACATAAAACAAAAAATACACTCTCGTCGTGAAATAAACAAGAAGGACAAAGATAACCAAATTGCAAACAAGAACCAAAAAACATCAAACAAAAGACAAATGATGGAAATTTGACCTCAAAGATCAAATGAAAAGGTTCACAAACCTTTGGATTTCCTCACAAAAGTTTTCACTCAATCAGATAAAGGAGAAGAAAAGAACAACTTAACTCTAGGTCTGCAAAGACAAAGAGTGGCTTCAAGGCAAGGAAAGAAGATGTCAAAATCCCAAACAAAAGAGGATGAATTCTCAAAATTAAGGGTGTTTGAAAGCCAATACCAAGATGGACTGAGAGTATGAGACCCTGAGCAAGTGAAAAAAAGAAAAAAATGAACTTTAGAAATTGAAAACCTAGATGATTTTCACAGAAAGTTGGATAGCGCTCTGGTGTAAGGGTTACCAGAGCACTCCAACACTCTTTGTAAGACCACCAGGGAGTTTTGGTGCTCTTCTAACAAGGGCAGGGGAGTATTCTGCTGCAAAATCTTAGAAAATGTCTAAAAACTCAAAAAATCAAGGAAATTCAGTCAATCAGGGTGATCCTGATGACATAAAGAGGAGGCCAAACAAATCTAAGAATAAAAAAGACAATGTAGAGAATATAAAATCAGTGGGAAAAGGTCCAAAACAATATCTGGGAATGGAAACAAAAATCAGAGCTTCTCCCTAATGGAGTCGCCAATTTCTGTTGTAGGTGAATCCCCCTGCGGACAAGTGGATTCCCTCTTGGTCTCTAGACTCCTAAGGCCAATACAGAATAGTGCTTAACATGGACATTGACTTCCTTTTAGATCTAATCAAGCTAATAAATGAAAGAGAAGGAGAAAGATATGTACCTTATTAGCGATGTTTGTCCTTGCAAAGTCCAGGTTGAGATTTGATGTTGAGCTCCTTGATAGGTCCTGTATGAAAAACAAAGATACAATGGACTTCCTGCTCTAGTGAGATTAGCTCAAACATACATCCATATAATGTAGACAAACTCACATGGAACAAGCACAAGTTTGAAAGAAACAGGCCAAGCATTGATTATTAATGAGAACAAGTAAAAGTACTTAAAATCCTTTGAATGAACGTGCACCAACTTCTTCCAGTTCTCC
The DNA here is from genome assembly GCA_010110895.2 of Picea sitchensis. Classification (NCBI taxonomy): domain Eukaryota; kingdom Viridiplantae; phylum Streptophyta; class Pinopsida; order Pinales; family Pinaceae; genus Picea; species Picea sitchensis. Next base: position 30,614 of record SNQJ01S0125025.1, on the reverse strand, counting down.
TTGTCCAACCCCTTTGCTCAAGTAATCTACACTAATTTCTTTGATAACATCTCACTCACGAGATCATAAATTTCACATTTCCAATCTTTTCCATGTCAATACCTTCTTATGAGATCATAAGTTAGGTATAATTCTCAATCTCCATTGTACCTTTCACCATGGGAAGGCATCCTTATATAACCTTGGAGAGGTCCAACCACTTGAGAGATCTTTGGGATAAGTTGAGTATTCCTGTCCTCCAGTTGAGGATCTTCCCTAAGATCATGCCTTGATCATGTATCCGAATCCAACTACCTTCAGGAATTGAGGGATTCTTCCCTTATTTGCCTCAACAAACACAAAATTTTCTAAAAAAAGGGTAGCGCTCCCCCAAAAGGGTGCACAGGTCACTCAAACACTCCCCCAAAGAGGATTAGGGAGTGCCAACACTCCCTGATAGTGGGTAGGGGAGAAATCCTCTCCAAAATTCATTTTTTAGTGGTTCTTCTAGTGTCAAAAGGTTTGTACTCCCTGTCAAGTGACTTCTCTTCTTAAAAACCAGTCTTTGGGGTGTCTTAAGTGTCTTTGTGATGTTGTTAGAGGAACGACATAGGCAATATGGCAGTATGATGTTTTTTTACACTTACAATACTTGTATTCAAGATGTGACACTTGCAGACAAGATGTGACACTTACAACACTTGTAATGATGACACTTGCAACACTATAAAAGTGAGTAATTTTGAGGTGTAACATGGGGACTGCAGGAAACAAGTTTCCATGGTCATGAAGGGAATGGAGACCATTATAACATTCATTCTAACTTATCATTCATTGAACATGTAATATAACCTGTGCACAAAATCATAACAACATAATAATGTATGACATATTCATCTTACATAATCATTCAACATGTGTGCAGAACCGTCAAATACATATTAATATTAACCCATAAGCATCTATTACAAGTGTGCAACAAACGGAACAAACCAACACATCATGGAAAAAAACACATTAGAAAACAATAATTTAACATGGTTCACCTCAACTGGGCTATGTCCACAATGACTGAATTCTTATATTATTCATTCATATTCATTCCTTACAATAGGTGTGCACTGCGCTCACATAAGATTCATCAATTCTACCCAAAATTTCCTAGTCATTCGCACATACAATGCACAATTAGCTCGATCTCACTATCATCATATCTCTCTCACCATATGACTCCTTCACCTAGCAACTAGTCTTTTCCAACTCAAAAAATCTCTTACCATTTGACTCTCATCATATATTTGATCGACTCCTTCTATCCAAAAACCTATTACATATTTATATAATGATACTAGGGCTTATCTTGTTACAAAATGGATCAAAAGGTCTAACTACTTTTAACTAATTTCCATCTTCTGCTTGCACTTACTGGTGAAAATGTGCTAATTGTCTTCCTTTCCTTTGTGCGTGCTACTCCTTATCCAACTTTTCACACAATTTTCTCCCACACGATTCCCAAAACTTGTCCCAAAATGACTTTCTCCAACAACCCCCCAACACTCACCCATGGCTCGTCCCGAGCCACTTCAGTATTTTTCTAGGTCTCCAATAACTTCTGAAATGTTTCCCTCGTAGTTGTGATATTTTCCCTTGTGTTTCTTTCCGTTCAAGTCCCTCGGCTGTCTCTGTAGTAATATGGGTCTTCAATTTTTCTACGCTTTCTTGTACCGCCTGCTTGACTATTCCCTTCGCAACTGCTAGTTCTTCTATCACCCTGCATGCTTCCTCCTGTAGCATTTCGATATTATGTGCGTGAGCCTGCTACTTTGTCCTCATCTGGTTCATATATGAGTATAATATTATGTTTTTTTCTATTGTTTCCATCTTGTCTGCTAGTGGTAAGGTTCTCATCATTTCCTTAAACTCTTGCACCTTGTCTTGTGCAACATGTATATTTTTCCCAATTTCCTGTAGCTCCGCGTCTTCTATCAACTGATTCCATACTTCCATGATTTATTTGTATAGCTTGGCACACTATTCTTATAGAATTGTAATGTTCTTTATGGTTGTTGTTGTCATATTTTCCATTTTCTCTCTTTTCTCCGGTGGAGTGCTTGGTGTCTGGTGTTCCTCCAAATCAATAATCTTCGTGTGGAATCCCTAAATGGATTCAATAATATTCAACACTTTTTCTTCTAATGGAGTATCAACTTCCATTGGTATGTATGGAAATTTTTTGTACACTTTATGCACTTCATTTTTCAACATTCCTGCTCTCTGTTCAACCTCATCCCACTCCTTCATAATTTTTTTGTATTCTATAGGCAATGCTGATTTATAATTTGTCACTTTGGTCAATTGCATCACCGTCGATTCTGCACGCAAATGTATCTCATGTGTAATTCTTATCTACAAACCCTTTAATACATTCATCGACAACTGCAACAATACTAAGTCAATATGACTTAATTCTCGTGTTCGCTTCTGCATCTCTATCGAGGGGAACTCTAATGCTCCTGCTGATAACTTCATTACTCTATGCTCTCCTGATTTTTTTGAGGGGTGATAGGTCACTAGTCTTTCTTCTATCATATTTTTTGTAGTCTCCATCTGTTCTTCCTCTGCTCTTTTCTCTGGTGCTATATTTTCCTCTTTCAAAATATGGTGAAATGAAGCTATCTACTCCTACACATACGTGTGTGTCTCATCCTATTTCTGTGATACTCACTCAAAAGTCCCCTCAGTAAGATCCTTGACTTGAACTATGATATTGTCTAATTCATCATTTGTTAGTGCTTTAATGGTCATTTCTCTCACAACTTTCCTCTTCTTGTGTAACTCTACTTCTTTCCCCTTGTCTGTGTCTTTCTTCTTCTCTCCTGGCCATGATATAGTATTATGTGTGTCACCAATGCTATTTCCTTAGTTAGCTTTGTCCTTGTTCTTATTCATCATCTCCTACTTATTCTACTTCTCGGTGTTTTGTCTCTGGATGCTCTATTTTTTTTGTTGGGATATTCCACTCATCGTCCCAATATTCCATGATATGTCCCATTTCTTCTTCAGTCACCCTGCATCTCATGGTCAAGCATTCCTAAGTTGGGTCCTTCTTCACTTGAATGTACATATGATGGCATTCTACCTTAAAACACTTCTACTACTACTTTCGGTCATATGCACGGTGTATCTTGAATGCATTGCTGAATTACATCCTTGTAGATGTAAAACGTGATGTTGTTATCCAGTTGTCTCTCCTTGTGCACAATATTCCACAAGTTAGCTTATCTCACTGCCAAACATGGTTTGTTCATAGCTGAAAGAAACTATGTGTCTTCCAGTTCCCTCCAAGCCACTAATGCTATCAATATTTACAACCATGTGTAGTGGAATTTTGTTCCCTTGTCTTGTTCCTCTCTGCAATCCATCAAAAACATATTTAACAATATTTTCGCCCAGTTTATTTGTATGCCTTCTATGCACTTATTCACTGCTACTATCACACTTGTTAACACTTAATCATTGCCACACTTCCTCAATAATTTTCAATCCAACACTTGCATCACAAACCAGACACACTCATCATTGATACTTTCTACATAGAGCCTGTGTGCTCCTCTATACATATCAAACTTTTCTTTCATCATCTCTAAAAAGTGGTAATGGGTTGTCCCCTGCCATTGGAAGCCCTGTTATCCATGAAATCAACTCTATATCTATGGACATGACTCTTTCTATCCATTAGTATCCTCCATGGACGCATATTAAAAATATCTTAACACAGACGTTGATCTCGTCACTCCAACCAAAGTGCAGGATCTCTAACAAGTCAGAATCCCTGATTTATCCAACCCTACTGCCCAAGCCCATGGATCAACTGGGATAAACAATGTCTCTAGGAAATTGATTTTATTCATATATTTCTTCGGTGCTAACTCCGAGAACTTCTTCTCATCTGATAGGTCATGATCCAAAAGCTTCAGTTTTACCACTGCACCTAATATATATTCTTCAACGATTACACCTAGTGGAATTTTGGCTCCACAAGCTCATACTTTGCTTCCTTTTATAACTTGAACAGCGTCGTTGTTGTCTTTTTAGGCAATATATACTCCTTTTGAAAGTTGTCCAAACTCGGCTCTGACTTGGATGCTCCTAGGGTTCCTTCTTGTATAGGTACTACTGGTGGCTTAGTGTGTTGTTTCTTCATTCCTGATGTTGATGTCGCTGCTACCTTGGGTCATGCCATAACTCTCTGCAATACACTTCCTTCGACAACTAACTCCTTGAGATTCGTGTGTATTCGCTCAACTTTTTTCTCTCATTGCTCTCAAATGACACTAACTTTTTTCGTTGACCCCTCAACTATTTTTATAACTTGTAGTCTAATCCAACTTGTACTCACATTCAATTCTTTCCATACTCTACAATAAATTCATATTATTCTATGGATGATGGTCTAGATCTTTCCAGTCTGTCATGGTCTTGTCCCCACTTTTCATTTATAACTACACATCTCGACTACTTCGTTGTTATGATCGATCTTTAATTCTTGTCCTGTCAAGTATGATTTTTAATGATTTTTTCACTATCTACACATATATATATATCGGACTTGAATCCTCCTTCCTGTGCACAATTCCTTCCTCTTTCTATATCTTTGTGACCTTTTCTAGTTTTATCTCCTTACTCGTTTAACCTTGTGCATCACTTCAACCTTCAAAGTCTTTTATTTATTTTCTTCTTTTCTTTTTCTTTCTATAATACAATATAATACAAGTACTATGGTACACATACTGCGCACTCAGACTAGTGTGCAAAAGTACGACTGCTCCTACAGAGTTTCATTTGACTATCGTTAACTAGTCCTTCCACAACTTCTCCATTCAATTTATCCAACTGAACAACACATGCAATTGTCACAAACCTTATCATGTATGGACCTAACCAATGCATTTAAAACTTCCCAGGGTGTTTCCAAAACTTGTTGTTGTAGAGAAAAACTAAGTCTCATGTCTATAACTTATTTTGTTTAATTTGGTTGTCATGCTATTCTTTCTCATGTTCTTTCTGAACTTGCTAATGGAAACCTGCGACAAATCGATCCTCTTCCAACTCTAGTAGCTCTGAGAGTCTCTTCTCCACTACACTAGAATTTTTAACCTCTATCAATGCAAAATGCATATACTTGGTACTATGAATTCCATAGGCATAATAGCTTCTTGGCCATACACTAGTCTGACTTTGGTAACCCTGTGATGAAATCCATGGAAACCTCCTCCCAGCGCTGACTTGGGATGGATAATGGTTGTAAAAGACCTGGGGTCTTAATTGTTTCCACCTTATTTTGTTGGCAAACCAAACATTCTGCCACAAACCT
>SNQJ01S0125025.1:0-25251 GCA_010110895.2 Picea sitchensis | reverse complement strand
ATTTGGACATATAAAATTCTCATCAAGGGAATCATATCAATCAATTACTTGACATCAACCAATGACATCAATCAAACCAAACCATTTACATCAATGACATATGATCCAACAATCTCCCAAGTAATCTAACCATTGGCATCAATGACAACATGATCCAACCGCAACATCTTCAAAACTAAAATTTACCTTGAAATTCTGACTTAATTCTTCCCAATATGTAATTTCTCTACACACTTCCAAATCCAAGTACTAATTATTCGGGATTGTGTCCAAGGTGTGTACAAACAAGTGTGTCCATTATTTCTTAGGTAATTTATTCCATGTCATAATGCATTGTGTTACATGCTCCATAAGACAACTCAATCATGTATACTTCTTCATAACATCTTCATTATTTGTCCCGAACCTGACTTGTAATAGTCTTATGCACTGCTTCCAATCTCTTATTCCATCCTTATGCAAGGCCCACCATCTTGTTGGGGTTTCTTTCAGTGCAATGTCTAAAGCTAATAATATTTGTTGATATGATATTTTCAATTCAAACTCTCTTATAAAATAAGATACATTGGTTAGTCTATCATACCTTGGAGGATCACACACCTCAGTTCCAATCCATCACAATGTGCGGGTAATCCAAGAAAATTTCCTTGTAGACACTTCATGAAATCTCTGCTGCCAATTATCCAAAGCTTCTTCTGAATCTGATGTGAATGAAGTAATGCTTCTCCAATTAAGTACACCATTCGTCATAGGATTCACATAATCTTCCATCCACATGATCATATTATATAGGTTATCTAACTCTTTTCCCTTTACTGGTTCTACATATCTTCTTTCTTAAGTAGGATCTAATGGTGTATTAACCTTCAAGTATTCTACTTCAAATACCATCTATCTTTTCTTCATATAAATGATAGTTTTGTTTTCAAAGGCCCAATCAAGTCCAAGTAGTGTTGGGTAAGGGGTTCTACCATCTAATATCTCGATCACTTCAAAGTCAGCCAATTTCCGAACTCCATCAATACTAACACTTATCCTTGTCATCCTTCCAATTGGGACAATCTCATGTTGATTTTCTAACCTCAAATGAATGGGCGACCGGATCAAATTATACTTACCTATCATTTTCCAGGTCTGATTTGGGATGACATTCACATCAACACCTAGATCCAAAATAATTTTTCCATGTCGTAGTTTCCTATTTGTGCATCGATTCAAAACTCCCTATTCATTCTCTTCTTGCAGTGCACCAGATTAACTGCTCGGTGTGAAAAATGTATCTCTTTATATTGGGAACAACGGTCGATCATTCCACGCAACATACTCAAATAAAACTCATCCTTCATTACCTCTAAACAACATTTTAGAAAATTGTTCAAAGTGCTTACCTTGTCAACTTGTCTTTCTGAATGTTCGTAAACTAGTGGCATGGTTTAAATCGATTTTGTCCATTCTTCTCCTATCACTTCCCTTCCTTGCTTGTGTATATGCCTCTTTATCCTTTCTAGGGTCAAACAATGGTTGAGGCTCTGCTTATTTCTTGACCCACTGGTGGATCCTATTTCCTTGATCCATCGCATTGGCTCTACTTCTTGTTCCTCTGGATGTAACCACTACTATCTTGGGTTTTTTTTCATGTTGATTAATTGGGTTGGTTGTCATTGATGTCAACCCTTGAAGAAAGTCCAGTAGAGAATTATGGTAGCACAATGGTTTGGGTAATAGACCCAAGTTTGTTTTATGGATAATGGTATGAGTTTTGATATATTTACATGTAAGACTATTCTAGATGGATAGTATATGCCATTCCATTTCTGGTGGCATGTGGAACATCACATAACTCCTCATGGTTAGAAATTTATGGCCATGTGAAGTTGGAGAAAGGTTTGGGTAATGGACCCAAGTTTGTTTGATGGATAATGGTATGAGTTTTGATATATTTACTGGTAAGAATATTCTAGATGGATATTAAATTTCATTCCATTTCCGACGGTATGTGGAATGTCACATAACTCCTCACGGTTAGAGAGTTATTGTTTGCACCCAATTCGTCACTAGGTGAGCAAATAAAAGGTGATTACATGCCCAGTTGGGCTCTGCTAGGCATGACAGCTGTAAAAGGAAAGGGTTAGGGAAAACAAAACAAAACAATAAACAAGAATTAAACTAAAACTAATAAAAACTATGAGCATATGAAGAAAATGAAAAATAAATACAAATGGACCAATATCACCAATGTATAAGCTGATCTATTGATGAAATCCAAAGGCACAATGAAGAAAGGGGACTTGGGTCCCTTCTTTCTCCAATGGAAGGCTCTNCACACCTGTGGGGTGGAATAACCACGCGCCTGTGGCAAAAAACTGAGAGGAAAAATCCGGATGGATTTCTCCCAATCTTCTGGTGAATTGACTGGTTAGCAGGTCGGCAGAGGCCGGTTTGTGAACCTGCAAGTTAATGAAATCAAAAGGAAAGCAGAATGAACCCAAATAAGGGAGGAATTGATACCTTCTCCCCAGTATGGTCGCCAATCTGTTTGCACCCAATTCGTCACTAGGTGAGCAAATAAAAGGTGCTTACATGCCCAGTTGGGCTCTGCTAGGCATGACAGCTGTAAAAGGAAAGGGTTAGGGAAAACAAAACAAAAGAATAAACAAGAATTAAACTAAAACTAATAAAAACTATGAGCATATGAAGAAAATGAAAAATAAATACAAATGGACCAATATCACCAATGTATAAGCTGATCTATTGATGAAATCCAAAGGCACAATGAAGAAAGGGGACTTGGGTCCCTTCTTTCTCCAATGGAAGGCTCTTGAGGCCCTCACAAGCTTGCTCTCCTTACAATGAAAAGACGAAAATGTGGGTGAAAGAACTCCTAGCTTATCCACTCAAGGGAGAGGTGGATAGCTCTTGTGAAATGATGCCTATGTGTTCTTGTCAAATAATGAGTCCTTAACAATCTTGGCAGCATAACAATGCATAGAATTCCTTGAGAAAGTGATGGTTATTCATGAATTTTTATAGCCTAGCATTGGGTGATAATGTAACCTCTTTGGAGTGTGAAAAGGGGCTCTTTAGGGCTCAATTAGGTCTTTGACCAGCCCACCATGCAGATTGAGCTCGGATTCCAAGAAGTGAACTCTGGATGAATTGCATAAAATACACTGAATAACATTGTGTACCATTTTATATCTTTATTCATTATATGTACATAGTTATGATTATTTTAAGTTAGGGTTGTTGACTAATCCAAAATTAGTCATGTGATACTAAAGTAAAATTAGATGAAAATGCTAGTCTCTTGTTGTTAAAGTTAAGGAAGGTTTGCAGGTATGTGATCTTATACACCAGGTCTATTACAGAGTTAAAAATCAGATTTGGATGATGAAATTAATGAGTGATTTAGGTTGAGGTACTTGTTGGGTACATGGTTGAGACAAGTAGTTGATGAGTTGGCACACACATGTTGTGTATAGTTGACGATGTTGGTACATCTTGATGAGTAGTTGATACACGATTGGTACATACTTGGTACATGGTTGGAGGCACTTGTTAGTAGTATTGTTGACACATAGTTTATGGATGATGTAGCATACTTGTATTGGTATATTATTACAAGCACATATTGATCTTGGTGATGATTACGAGTTGTTGTGTTATGCTTGGTTGATGCACATATTTGAGAGTTTTCTTGGTGATTGATCTTGTTGAGTAGATTTGATTTGGTTGATAAGATTGATGAGACAAGTTGTTGTGATAGGTTGTTTGGACGGTTTGTTGTGACATGTTATTTGTATAGGTTTGGTGCATGGTTGATGCACTTGTTCATGGTACAGGTTGAGGTACAGGTTGGTGCATGGTTGATGCACTTGTTTATGGTACAGGTTGATTACAGGTTGAGGTACAGGTTGATGCATGGTTTAGGTTATTGGTACATGTTGTTTGGTGTAGGTTGATTGGTATAGGTTTAGAACAGTATATCTCACAGTGATAGTGTGACAGTGGTTCCATCATTCTACTTCTATGTCAGGGCAGTTGTACGAGGAAAGGACAAGTGGTTTTAGCCACCTTCCGATTGTAGCCAGAGAACATGGGGGTTGTAGCCTCCTTCTGGTTGTAGCCAGATAATTGGGGAGTTTGAGCTTCCCTCAGGTTGTAGCCTGAGAAATTAGGGGGTTGGAGCCTCCTTCCAGTGGTAGCTGGAAAACAAAGGATGTTGGTGCTTCCAATGAATGTAATTCTTAAAGACATATAATAAAAAACATTCAGTGGTTTTCTCCCACTTTGGGTTTCCACGTAAAACATTGGTGTACTTTGTATGTGTATGATTGCTCATTTGTTCATTGTTTATTTACTCTGCAACTATTGGATGATAATGATACATTGATATAATACTTGCATATTGTGGTTAAAAAGGATTGAACTTATCTATTATTGATTTACCCCCCCTCTCAGTAATCCAACAATTGGTATCAGAACAGTTTCCTTCATGAAACAGCTTAACCCCTAGAAGGAGATCATGGATTATTCTGATAATGGAGTACCAATGTTTAATGGTCATAATGGTTTAAAGTATGAGATGTGGAGCATATAGACAAAAGTACTTTTATAGGCATAGGGGCATTATATTTGGCTATCATTTGTTACGGGATATGATAGTTTGAAAAGGGCAAAGACTACAACTAAGAAGGAATTGAAGAAGAATAACAAAATAGCAATGGATTTCATGTGGGAAGGATTACCTAATCCGATAAGAGAAAAATGTTGGTAAATGTTCATCAGCCAAAGAAATTTGGGATAAGTTACATGACATATATTCTTCACCCATCACAGATTCAGAAATTGCAAAGAAGATGCAGGTACAAATCAAGAAGAAATATGTTCACCATGTCAAACAAATTCAGAAGATGAAGAGTACATAATCAACACAGGTATGTCTTTTTTATTTAATTGTGAAAAACGATAACATCTTGAAATAGAATGCCATGAAGGAAATGAGACGGAAAAACAAATTGAAAAAGAAGACAATTATGAGGCAGATTTGATTAGTGCTTTAGATGAACTAAGAGAAGAAAACAAGTCACTCAAGAAGAATTGATGAAACAAAAGGAAAGTGTTCACATTTTTGAAGAATCCCAACAGGTCATCGAGAACTTAAGGACTCAAATAGAAGAAGCCAGAAAGATCGAAGAAAATCTTGAATATCAAAAGAAGTGTTTGGAAGCCAACATAAAAACACAAAAGGAAGAAGCAAAAATGAGAGAGAAGATATTGACAAATCATCTTAAGGAAAGAAATAACGATCTAAACCAGCTTGATTCAGAGTTTGGTCAAGAAGAGAAAGTACTTGAAGAAGAAATAATCACATTAAAAATTCATCTTGAAGAAGCAAAGAGAACATAATAAGTCATGAAGTCTTAGATATTAAAGAAAGAAGAAGAGGTTGAGAATCTTGAAGAAGAAGTTGTCACATTGAGAAGTAAAATCGTCAAGCTCGAAAAGAACGTTGAAGAGATAGAAACATCCACATCAGTTACAGAGAATGAAGAGAAACACTCTAGGTTGCTAGAAAATAAGAAAGAAGAAAACATAAAGAGTTATGCAGAAGTACTCAAAGGAAGGAATCATGGTCAACCAGAATTTAAGAAAACTATTGAAGATACATATTCAAGAAGACCATCTGTGTTCAAGCCACAAAGAAGATTCAATCATGATCATGATCAGTCAAGACATAAATTCAGAAGGACTACACCAGAAAGAAGACCATTCACTCCAAGGTATGCAAATTTCTTTTATGGTTGTTTTTATTGTACTTATTTTCGACATAAGGTTGCATATTGCAGGGATTATAAAAGAAATGTTCAAGCAAGAAGTGCCTATGTGGCCACATGTAACATTGAGTGTTACAAATGTCATAACTATGGACACATAGCTTGCGGTTGTAGAAGAATGATCGATACTTCCATGAAAGAGAATACTGATATCAGATACAAGAAAGTATGGATAAGAAAACGACAAGAACATGTGAACAAAGACCAGGTACCAAAGATCGCAAGATTGACAATAAAATGAGATGAAGAAAATTCTAGAGAGAAAAAGAAATATGTCAGATACAAAAAGGTTTGGAAAATAAATGAAAGAAAGGAAGGACAAGTAAATAAGGAATAGGTTCAAGAGATTGTACTTTCAGGAATTGTAGTGAAAGATGAATCCACAGACAAAAATAAAGAAGTCATAGCTCAAAGAGATAATGAATCTACCAATGAAGATGATGATGAATCTACCAATGAAGATGATGATGAATCTACCAATAAAGATGATGATGAATACACATCAGAGAAGGAATTGTTCTGAGCCATTCAACTTAGAGACTCCCAGGTAATATGAATATTAGACAGGGGGAGTCTATGCGATAGTTGTGACAGACCAAAGAGCCATCCTTCGAGTAACTTGCAGAGTTTGAGAAGACAGATTCAAAGTAGTCAGTTAGCAGAAGTACAATTTGATAGATTAATCAAGACTTCATGATAGTATAGTGATAAATGGGTCAGCATTATGGACAGTTGCGCAAGTAGAGTCTTGGATAGTATGGACATAGATGGATTAGTAAGAACACTTAGTAGGTTTGGACAGATATATGATAGTGGAAGAGAGCATGTATTCACAGATTGGTTTAGAGAGTGGTTCAGAGACAAAGGAACATTATCATAATGAATGATAATTACACAGGAAATGGCTCGAACAATGCTAATGGATTCCAAATTGACAGATATTTTTTGGACACATTTAATGCATACAAAAGTTCATATTCAAAACAAAGTAATGCTCAGAAACAACAATGAGAAAACTCTCTACGAACTATGGAAAGGAAGCACAAAAAACAACCTCTACATCAAGGTAACTCAAGGTAGTATTTTATTAATTGAAATTTATGTTGATGATATTTCTTTGGAGGTACTAATGACAGGTTAAGCCAAAAATTTGCAAAGTATATGAAAAATTAATTTGAAATGTCATTACTTGGAGAACTATCCTTCTTTTTGGGTCTTTAGATATGTCAAAGCAACCAAGGAATTTTTATTTCTCAAACTAAGTATATCAGAGAAATGCTAAAGAGGTTCGGAATGGAATATTGCAAACTAGTTACCACTCTTATGCAAACCAGTTGCAAGTTGAGAAAATATGATGATTCAAAGTCTACATACTAGAGGCAATAAAGGTCAATGATTGGTAGCTTACTATATGTGACAACATCCAGACCAGATGTAATGCAGGCAGTTGGACAGGTGGCACGATTTCAAGTAGCACCAAAGGAATCACATGTATTAGTAGTGAAGAGGATTTTTAGATATCTCAAAGGAACATAAGAGTTTGGATTATGGTATCCAAAAGGAAAGGATCTATCACTTATTGCCTACACAGATGCAGATTGGGAAGGTTGCATTGATGACCGATGAAGCACCAATGGATAAACGTTCTACTTGGGTGAGTGTTTAGTATCATGGTTAAACAAGAAACAATCATCATTATCTTTATATGCAGTCGAGACAAAGTATATTACAGCAACAACATGTTGTACACAGGTTCTATGGATGAAAAAAACTTTGACATATATACATGTTGAGTATGATGATCCCATTCCAATCTATTGTGATAATACAAGCACCATTAGTATCTCAAATAACCCGATGATGCACTCCAAGAAGAAACACATTCCAAAAAGTATCACTTTCTACAGGAACATGTTGCAGAGGAGAAAAACAGAGTTGAATATGTGGTCACAAAATAACAAGTGGAAGATATCTTTACAAAACCACTTCCAAGAGAATCCTTTGAGTATCTTCGCGAGAGACTCGGAGTAATTTCTACTCCAAAATGAATGATTTTGAATGATCATCTTATATGTCTTAGACATACATAAGGAAGCATCATAAAGAGGATAGTTCAGGTTGGAAGATCAGTTTTAGGAAGAGTTAAGTCAGGGGTAGTATCCCCAAGGACAATTCAGCTAGAGGGAGCAACCCCGGATGGAAAGATACCTTTGTCATTGATGAAAAAGGGGGAGAGATTTATCATATGCAAAGGTAAATTAAAAGGTAAAGGTAAATGGGGAGCATGAGTGACATGAATTCGATATTGCATAAAAGTGTTTCCATCAATGCCAAAGGGGGATATTGTTTCTTAATTGGGTTGGTTGTCATTGGCATCAACTCTTGAATAAAGTCTGGTAGAGAATTTTGGTAGCACAATGGTTTGGGTAATGGATCCAAGTTTTTTTTATGGATAATGGTATGAGTTTTGATATATTTTCAGGTAAGACTATTCCATATGGATAGTACATGTCATGCCATTTTCGGTGGTATGTGGAGCGCCACATAACTCCTCACGGTTAGAAAGGTATGGCCATGTCAAGTTGGAGAAAGGTTTGGGTAATGGACCCAAGTTTGTTTGATGGATAATGGTATAAGTTTTGATATATTTGCAGGTAATACTATTCTATATGGATAGTACATGTCATTCCATTTCCAGTGGTATGTGGTGTTAGCACTCTGTAAATCTTTCTGGCTGGAAGACAAACGACAAAGGTAACTGTTTCAACAAACTTTAGGTTGGATTTTTACCTTTCCAACCAAAGAGGGATCTCTCGAGAACATAACTATTTGTGATATTAAAAATATTTGGCAATGTGTGTATAGAGGTCATATTTTTCCATGGTGTAAATTTTAAAGATGGTAAGAAAAAACAGAAGAGCAGGGCCATTGGGCAATGGGGTTCGTTCCTGAAAAAGTATGAAGAGTTATAAGCTATGTATTCCATAGGGAACAAAGGTAAAATATGCATGATGTTCAGCCAAATAAGTAATATGGGATGGCAGAGGAGAGGGAAGGAAAGACTACTATCAAAAAGAGGCATCTGATAGAGGGAAAATATCTTGGTGTAGTATTAGAAGAGGAAACATGAGGACTGAATACTGCAAGCAGAGCACCAATCACGAGTGAAGTCTGAAACCTTAACCAAAAAAATACATAACAAGTATAATCGATGTGAGAAGGAGCACCAACAAAAATGAATTCCTTCTATTACTTAAAGATTATTACTAAGATCAAAAACACATTCATGAATATGAAGGATGGGAAAACACATAGAACATCAACACTGTGATGAATCTCGGCTATCTAAGAAAAACCTTATCTTCTTATATTAAAATTTCATAAGAAACTACAAAGTTGTCCTGCTACGAGGGCAGGCCCCTCTCCGGTAAGTCCAACCCCTCATTTATCTTTTTGATAGTATATATAGATAAATTACATAGGGAATTCAAAATGGATCATCTTCCCCAAGATTCCAAAAATAGACATTGATCACGAGAGGAGTAACGTACAACAACTAAACTCCTATTTTCTAGGGAAGGTTATAATAAAAAATGACATATTCAATATTTTTACCCTGAATGCCACTTGTCTGCGTCCTCACAAGATTCCTTGAAATATCCTTAATTTAGCTTGTAATTTATTTCATATTTGTGATTTATTCCTTTAAGGTGTTAAGTCAATCAGGTTGGTTCTCTCCAATACTTTCAACCACTTCAGCTTTAACCTCCTCCTTCCATCGCTTTCTCCTTTTAACTTTTCCAGCTTGCACATGATATCCGTCTGCATACCCATTGATAATAAAATCCTTCATGATAGGATTTAATATGATTTCTTCACCTGACCTTGGTTCATCTTCAGACTTTGTGTGAAAGTTTGTTGCCAGTGTTTGGACATCAAGCTTTTCTTTCTTATTCATTGATAATTTTTCCAGATTATTTGAATATCCTGGTTCGTTGAAAGCCATTAGATTTGTATTCTCCATTTATTCTGGTTTGTCCCAAAGCACGAGATTATATCCCTTATCTATACAATAATTAGATGAATGATTTGTTTTGTGGTTACCCCGTTCTGTAATAAAACGTTAATCGCCCAAAAAAAGTAATGTCACCCATGCTTTGAATGACAATCGTCATTGAATGCCAATCATGGGTTGCTGATGAAAGTCCTTGTAGGGATAACGACTTATCACATTCGACTATTGATTTCAAATGATGAGCCTTCGAATCAGTTTTTTGGTGGCACTCACCTGACATCGCATGGACGAAAAGTACCCAAACAAGTGTCTTCGAGATGATTTGATTGGTCGTCAAATTTCCCTTTCCACATGCGACCCTTGGATTTGACACATTCAATGATATTTTTACATGTGACATCGGGGTGTGATTGAGCAGTTTCGAGCTCACCTTATTTCCCCCCCGATATGCATCCAATGGTGCCACGTGCTCTCAAGACAAAACCATGGTATTTGTTGGCCCTTGACCAAGTTTTGAAGTATACTTGGTCATATTTGACCATTTTGGGACTGCGACAGCTTGCCAAAGATGGAGCGCAATGTGAAGCAAGCAAGACCTATTTTTGGGTACCTTTTAGGTCTTTTGGGTTGATGTAAAGGGAAAGGGATGTCGGTTCGTGGGATTACCCACGTTTAGGCCCATTTTGTAATCTATAAATAGATACTTAGGAAATGTAAGTAGGGGGGGCAACTTAGTGAAAATGTATGGCTAAAGGCTTAGTGCTAGTAGCTGGATTTGTGTGATCGGATGTGTATCGCAAGTGCTATGTGCATGATTGTAAGGAGATTGGAAGGCTAAGTGCAATTTGTTGTGGTTTTGTGCTGAGTGCAAGGAAGAAGGATCTAGTGAGCTGCACATATCTTCTGTCCTGTGCGAAGTAAGGGTCATTGAAGCTCCGTGTTGTAACTGCTTGACTGAGATAATATAAAGAAGAACACTTTGTAGACGTAGCCCTAGGGTGGGGGTGAACCACGATAACTCTATGTAATGTGCTATGTGTTTTGACCTAAGTGTTGCTTCCTTTTGGCTAAGTTCTTTCTATGATTAAGTAGATCTAGTTATGATCTGTGCTTATGATATAAGAATGAATGTTAAATCTGATATATAATATGTTTAGTGCTTGATCTGTTAAATATAATCTATGTTTTGTGGCTAATTATTGAATCATCTTTAGTCTAAGTATTCACTACGATGATTTGTGCCATTTGCGAAGTACCATAAGGGTTAAATATAGATGAATTATCTATGCTAACTGCCTTGTAGTAGGTATAATCACAGATCGGTGTCCCAACTAAGGTTTCAGACACTTGAGTCCTGAAACCACCCCTTCCTATACCTTGGGTGAGACTTCATCTGCTTCGTAGGTGTTTCCAAAAGGGCTGGTAGTTAGGGATTTGTTGGTGTGCTCTTGAGCAATGAACCTTGGGTTTTCCCTTGTGCCAACAATATTCTTATCGACCTGCTTTCAAAAATTAACCCCTACGCTAGTTCTCAACCCGATATGCTCCTTGACCTTCGATTTGTGGCATCTGCGATCTGTGACCCACTAGGTCCCATTGACTTCACACTCCCACTAGATTTATCCCCATCCACTATATGTGGCCCCGTCCACTAGTCTATCACCCCTCTATACCGATTTATCCTCCTGCTAAGTCCTAAGACTTGGACTCCATATTAAATTTTTTTACAGTGATAACATGGGCTCCAAATGGGGATGCTATCCTCCCTGTGAGGTAGCAAAGAACAATAGACCTTGTGCCTTATCCATTGGAGCTTCTCTCACAACATGTGTGTGCCATAACTCAGCCCGTCACCGATGATCATTAAAATACACAATATGGACACTTCTCTCACTTGGAGGCTCGACACTGGACATACTGCTAATCATATGACTAAACACTTTATTTGGAAACCTAAACTTGAACATGCTCGATTCACAAGCTTATTGGCGCCTACCTACCCTAACTAATCAGATGTACTGCCAATCAAATGAAATCAAAATGCCAATGCAACCATGCCAACATTTTATCTACTACTTGTTTATTTAACACTTGCTTTCTCCAAAGTTCACTGATAACCCATCCAATAAGTTATATATGAATTTGAATCTTAGAATTTCAAAAATATTGGGACAGTTTATTATTTCTAGCAAAATTGCAAATGGATCTTCCAACACATGCATACGACCACAATCATGTTTCACTTATTCCACTGCATTCTTTCTTTCATGTAGTTTACGCTATTGATTTCCATCAAGAGGATGAAAAAATCCGTTGAGACTGCTGGAAGTAACAACCTCCTGAATCAAAAGACAACACTAGATGAAAAGAAACCACTGGTGTAAAACAATCCATATCTAATAATGACTTTGATTGGACATTATCTTCATATCTAAGCTTACAATCCATCCTAAGCCTTAAATTTTGATTCTTATAATTTTCCATATAACATGCCACAGGATCATGAAAACTATGAAAAATCATTTCTTCTTGAAGAACAAAAATAGAAAGACAAGCCTCTTTCATAAGTCTTTGTTGTTCTTTCTCTATTTCTTCTGTTCTGAGAACATTTTTAAATGAAATGGAAGCAATAGGTTTGTCTACTCTTCCATGCATATCAACAAAAACATTCATCCATCCTTGAACATCTTCAAATATTATAGCCATATAATGTGTATCAAGACTATCCTCTTGTTCATCAAACAATTCTGGTTTGGTTTTATTAACGTTTTGGAAATTTTTTTGAGGATTGTCATTTTGAATTTCAAATGAATGAAGGGGAATTAGTTCTTGTTCATAATATTCTTGAAAATGTGGAAAGATAACAACATGAACTATTTCACATTCTAAAATTCCAATGGATGCATTTTTAAAACCATGATTTTCAAATGAATCAAATAAAACAACTTCCTCTTCACTATATTTTTGTATTTATGATTGGAAAGTGGCATACACTGTTTTGTTGCTTTCTTGAAACTCTATGCCATTTGCTTGTTCACTGCTTGAAGTTTCCATAGATGCAGTTTCACAATCCTCATCCATGTCTAGGTCATTTATAATTTGAACAACCACATCATTCATAGGGGAAGAAAGACAACTTTGAAACACTTTGTCTTGCTGTAAATCTT
This sequence comes from Picea sitchensis, assembly GCA_010110895.2. Lineage (NCBI taxonomy): Eukaryota > Viridiplantae > Streptophyta > Pinopsida > Pinales > Pinaceae > Picea > Picea sitchensis. Next base: position 12,232 of record SNQJ01S0125025.1, on the reverse strand, counting down.
GTTGAATATCTTCATCAAGTTCAGGAGAAGGAAAATGACTTTTAACAACAATTTCTTGATCAACTTCATCTTCATTTCCAAGCTGGTAGTTGAGCATATGTTGCAAATATGAATTGAAATAACCTTCCATGTAATCAACCACATGATCATTAAATGCATGAGAAGGTTGTTGATCTTCCTCACCGATAAAAATTTTCTCATGCAAAACAATTCCATTGCAGTCATACTTTCGTGCTTCCTCTGTTATCTCATGATTGTCTTTCACCAATTCAAAAGAAGAAAAACATAATGGAAGATAGTTTTCACTTGAAATTCCATCGCTTTCTGAATATTCAACATCATGTCTGGAGGATTTCTGATTTGAAACATTATAAACATTTTTATTTAGCAATTTGAAAGACAAAAAACACAATGGCAAGGTTCTTTCACCTGATCCAAAACCTTCTTCATTTTGTTCAATGTTGTCATATGCACAATTTTCAATTTCTTTGGATTGCTGAACAAACTCATTTTTAGATTCATCTTTGACCAATGGCTTCAATTTCTTGTCAATTTGTTCCAGTGAATCAGTGTGATTTGGAATCAACACACATTCCTTTGCTTCAATGATGACCTTAGAATTTTCTTTCAAAAATTTAAATGAAGAAAAGCATAAGGGTAAAGAATTCCCTTCAGTTGATTCAGTAATTTCTTCTTTGTAACTGTGACATGTAGGATGATTGCTCTCATTATACTGCTGAAAAGAACATTTTTTGATAGAGGAAATGCAATTGGTTGTTTTGGTAGGTCATCGTCATAATCATAATCATATTCATCATATATAGGCAAATGAACAACATCTGCAATATTGTCTAACAAGAAAAAACTTGGGACATCAACCTATTCCTCAACAAACTGATTTGCAAACTCATTTTCTTGACTATCTAAAAATGAATATATGAAACAATCCTCTCTATGCTTGTCATGGGGTGGATCAGAGACTACATAAGTGCCTTCTCTTTCAATAAGTCAGATATAATCCTTTGAAAAATCATTTACATTTAAAACTTCAAGAGGACCTATGACATCATCAATTTTATGCTCAAAATTCCAGCCAAATGTTCTCTATTCAATTTCATTCTCATGTCATTGAGAACCCAACCCTTCATTTAGAATTTGTTCACATGCTAAGATATTGCATTGAATCTCCTGAGCATCATTAAAAATTTTCTATAAGGATTTAGGTTTTCTTTCCATCAGGAGAAAAGACAAATCTGGGTGAAAAGTAGTGGCATACTGGAGCATGGAAGAAACTTCATTGGGTTGAATTTATTTGGGCAAATCATAGTAAATACTAGAAAACATTCTACTAAATGTGGAAATGGTCTCATTGATTTTCCCTTTCAAGGCATATAACTCTGTAAGTTGTAGGTATAGAGATTTCTCCTTACCCCAAAACTTTGAAAAAACACTCTTCAATTCTTCCCATGAGATAATTGTCTCTGGATTCAAATGTTTAAACCATTCTTTGGAATATCCTTTCAAGGATTGAGAGAAATCCCTCATACAAACATCGTCATGGTCAATCTCAAACAAATCTATAAAATTCTCAAACTCTTGGATGTTTTTTTCAGCTGTCATGGCACCATATTCCCCATCAAACACATGTAGATATTCATAGTACTTTGGAGGAAAATCATGAAGTATGTGGGGTAATTTTAAGGGTATGTATCTATGATGGGTCTTGGAGAGTGTTGGATCAAGTATAGGAGGTGAAATATCAACCTTGGTTTCATGAGGCTCATCAACTTGGTCATGGTTATCACATAGCTCAGATGGGAGATTTTGATCGAAATCAGTGATAAACTGAGGGGATATTTGTATAATTTAAAAAGGCGGATATACAATTTCAATATTATCATGATCATCATTTGCATGCAACAGGTGAAGAAAAAATTGTTTAGCATGTTCAGGAAAGGACAAAAGGTCATTAACAACAACAAATATAATATCTTGGAAAACACTCAATTTTAGGTACTTGTTTTCTCCCATGATGTCCTTTCATAGCTCTATCAAGGGATCTCATCTTCAGACAGTGGAGTCTCCAATGATGTTTTGGAAGCTGGATTTTGCATTGAGAGTGGAGTCTCCAGTGAAACTTTAAATTTCTGGATTCTTCTACCAGCGGAATCACGTTCAAACTGATTTTTCGATGTGTGGAGTCACCAGAGAAGGGATACAACCAATATGTTCCTAAGTGTCTTCTTCTCTTAGACCTTAGAACTCAACCATGTTTTTATTTCCCAGGGAAATGTTTTTAATTTCATCCTCGACAACGACGCTAAAATGTTAGCTCTCTGTAAATATGTCTGGCTAGAAGACAGACGATAGAGGTAATTGTTTCAACCAGCTTTAGGTTGGATTTTGAACTTTCCAACCAAAGAGGGTTCTCTCAAGCATATCACTATTTGGGATATTAAAAATATTTGGCAATGTGTGTACATAGGTCAGATTCTACCATGGTGTAAATTTTAAAGATGGTAAGACAAAACAAAAGGGCAGGGCCATTGGGCAATGGGGTCCGTTCCTGAAAAAGCATGAAGAGTTATAATCTATGTATTTCTAGAGGGAATAGAGGAAACATAGGTATTATGTTCAGCCAAATAAGTAATATGGGATGGAAGAGGAGAGGGGAGGAAAGACTACTATTAACAAGAGGCATCTAATAGAGGGTGAATCTCTTGGTGTAGTATTAGAAGAGGAAACATGGGTTGGCTACTGCAAGCAGAGCACCAATCACGAGTGAAGTCTGAAACAATAACCAAAAAAATACATAACAAGTATAACCGATTTGAGAAGGAGGACCAACAAAAATGAATTCCTTCTATTACTTAAAGATTATTACTAGCAACAAAAACACATTCATGAATATGAAGGACATGAAAACACACTGAACATCAACACCATGATGAATCTCGGCTATCTAAGAAAAACCTTATCTGCTTATATTAAAATTTCATAAGAAAATACAAATTTCTCTTGCTATGAGGGCAGACCCATCTCCGATAAGTCCAACCCTTTATTTATCGTTTTGGTAGTATATACAAATAAATTACATAGGGAATTCAAAACTGGTCATCTTCCCCAAGATTCCAAAAATAGACACTGGTCACGGGAGGAGTAACATACAACAATTAAACTCCTATTTTCTAGGGAACGTTATAATCAAAACTGACATATTCGATATTTTTACCCTGAATGCCACTTGTCTGCGTCCTCACAAGATTCCCTGAAATATCCTTAGTTTAGCTTGTAATTTATTTCAGATTTGTGATTTCTTCCTTTAAGGTGTCAAGCCAATCACGCTGGTTCTCTCCAATACTTTCAACCACTTCAGCTTTAACCTCCTTCTTCTGTCGCTTGCTCCTTTTGTCATTGCCAACTTTCATGTGATATCTATCTGCATACCCATTGAGAATAAAATCCTTCATGATAGGATTTAATCTGATTTCTTCACCTGACCCTGGTTCATATTCAGAGTTTGTGTGAAATTTTGTTGTCAATATTCATACAACAAGCTTTTATTTCTTTTTCATTGATAATTTTGTTAGATTATTTGAATATCTCGGTTCACTGAAAATCATTGGATCTGTCTTCTCCATTTCTTCTGGTTTTCCCTGAAGCATGATCTTATCTCCCTTAGTTGTACAAGAATTAGACAAATGATTCATTTTGTGGTTACCCCGTTCTGTAATAAAATGTTAATCGTCCAAAACAGAGTAATGTCACCCACGCTTTGAATGACAATCGTCATTGAATGCCAATCATGGGCTATTGACGAAAGTACTTTCAGGGATAACAGATTATCACGTTTGACTATGGATTTCAAATGATGATCCTTCTATCATTTTTTTGTGCACTCACCCGGCATCGCACAGATGGAAAGTACCCAAACAAGTGTCTTCGAGATGATTTGATTGGCCGTCAACTTTCCCTTTCCACATGCGACCCTTGGATTTGACACATTAATTGATATTTTTACATGTGACATAGGGGTTTGATTGAGTGTTTTCGAGCTCACCCTCTTTCCCCCCTAATATGCATCTGGTGGCGCCACATGCTCTCGAGAGGAAACCATGGTATTCTTATCAACCCAATTTAAAAAATTAACCCTTGCACTAGTTATAGGCCCGATATGGTCCCTGACTGTCGATTTATGGCATTCACGATGTGTGACCCTCTGGGTCCCATTGACTTCGCACTCCCACTAGATTTATCCCCTTCCGCTAGATGTGGCTCCGTTCGCTAGTCTATCGCCCCTCTATACCGATTTAGCCTCTTGCTAAGTCCCGAGACTTGGAGTCCATATTAAATTTTTTTACAGTGATAAAATGTGGAACGTCACATAACTCCTCATATTTAGAGAGTTATGGCCATGTGAAGTTGGAGAACCCTCATGATTCATCTAGAAGCCCTAAAAGGTCAAAGTAGTCAAAGTGGTTTAAGATATTTTAGAAGGTAAATAATAAAGTGAAGTGATTAGTGTACTATAAGTCAAAATGAATACATAATAAATTATTTATATAATAAATTTAATGGATAAATTACTAAGTTGACAAGTGGTTAGAAGAGGGTTAACCCTAAAATAATGAAAGTGGGTTATGATGGTTAAAAGGTAACCCCTTGAGCAAGCTATATGAAAGTATAAATAAGAGGCAAGGCTCTCTCATTTTAATTACACTTGAGCATATTGAATATCTATAGGTGAATGAGGTAACCAAAAGATATCTAATCCAAAATTCAGAGGGAAGGTGAAGTAAAGAAGGCCGAAATTCAAGTGAGGATAAATTCTTTTGATGATGCTTTCTAAGGTATGTTATTTACAGGTCATCTCACCATTTTCGCAATAATTTTTTTTGTAGAATGATTTAGACCGTGAAATTGGGAGGCCATTGAGGAAACATATCCAAGTATCTTTTCTACAAATTTCAGCTTGTGGGTCGTTGTATTTTTGGAGTTACACGCCATGGAAAATAGGGTTTGTGGCTAGTCCTGAAACTAGTCTAAAATAGGTGTTTCAGGTAAAAATGTCACAACTTATTCATAACAGATCCAAATTTAGTAAGAACTGATGTATTGGTTAGAGTAAAATATTTAGTATTCTTTGTACAATTTTCAAATCCATACAACAAATATTTCGTGCAGGGCACGCTCTACAAGTTCTCTCTCTAGAATAACCCATAATACAACAAGGTATGCCATTTTTTCTATAACTCATTTTATAATAGGTTCTAGGTAGTGAATTTTGGAGGAATCACATAAAAGACACTGAAGAACATTGTGTACAATTTTTATATCTTTATTCATTACAGGTACATAGTTATGATTATTTCAATTTAGGGTTGTTGACTAATCCAAAATTAGTCATGTGAGACTAAAGTAAAATTTGATGAAAATGCTAGTATCTTGTTGTTAAAGTTAAGGAAGGTTTGTAGGTATGTGATATTATACACCAGGTCTATTACAGAGTTACAAATCACATTTGGATGATGAAATTGATGAGGGATTTTGGTTGAGGTACATGGTTGAGACAAGCAGTTGATGAGTTGGCACATACATGAGGTGTATAGTTGATGATGTTGGTACATCTTGATGAGTCATAGATGATGAGTCATTGTTGATGAGTAGTTAGTACATGATTGGTACATACTTGGTAGATGGTTGGAGGCTCTTGTTAGTAGTATTGTTGACACATGGTTTATGGATGATGTAGCATACTTGTATTGGTATATTATTAGAAGCACATATTGATCTTGGTGATGATTATGAGTTGTTGTGTTATGATGGGTTGATGCACATATTTGAGAGTTGTCTTGGTGAGTAGATCTGATTTGGTTGATAAGATTGATGAGATGGGTTGTTGTGATAGGTTGTTTGGACAGGTTGTTGTGACATGTTATTTGTACAGGTTTGGTGCATGGTTGATGTACTTGTTCATGGTACAGGTTGAGGCACAAGTTGGTGCATGGTTGATGCACTTGTTTATGGTACAGGTTGATTACAGGTTGAGGTACATGTTGATTCATGTTTGATGCATGGTTCAGGTTATTGGTATAGGTTGTTTGGTGCAAGTTGATTGGTACATGTTTACAATAGTATATCTCATAGTGATAGTGTGACAGTTGTTACACATAAAAAATACTCACTTTGATAGTGTCGCAAGTGTCGTCATTACAAGGTTTGCAAGTGTCGCATTTTGCTCACAAGTGTCGCAAGTGTTAAAGAAAGCATACTTCCATCATGCCTATGTCGTGCCTATAACGACATGAGAAGGACATTTGAAACACATCAAACACTTGATTTGGAAGAGGAGAAATGAGTCAGTAGGCTTACAAACCTTTTTCCATCTGAAAGAATCTCAAAAACTAAGTTTTGGAGGAGAGCGCTCCCCTATACCTCTTCTGGGAGTGTTGGCGCTCCCCCTTACATTGTCTGGGAGGGTTATAAAGCTCCTTTGGCCCTTTTGAGGGAGCGTTGATGTCTTTAGGAGTGCTGGTGGCCCCCTTAAGCCTATTGGGGAGTGCTACAGTGCTCTGATGGCCATTTTGAGGGAGCGCTACCTATTTTAAGCAACAGTTGAGTTGTTGAGATGAACGGGGGAAGGATCTTTTCATTCTTAGAAGGTAGTTGAGATCAAATCCCTAGTCCAACCATGATCTTAGGGCAGATACTCAACTAAAGGAGGAAAATAATCACCTTCCCCAACGATATCTCAAGTTGTTGAGCCTCTCCAAGGCTATATAAGCAATCTTTATCATGGTGAAAGAGGGAAAAGGGAGAATCACACCAAACTTATGATCTTATAAGTGGTGCTGGAATAGAGACATTTTGGAAGAAAGATACCTATGATCTCATAGGGAGAAATCGGTGAAGCTATCATCATTCGGATCGTGGATCTTTTGAGCAAGGGGTAGACAAGGAGGACTTGACGAAACTGTTGCAATCCATATACGACTGTAAGCAATGTTTTGTCCTCATTAATATAATTTGCTTGGCCTGTTTCTTTTTAATTTGTGTTCAATCTCACATGAATTTGTCTCTTTAGTAGATAGATCTATTTCGGAATAACCTTGATAGAGTAGGAAGTGGTCATACTTTGTATGTCTACAAGGCTTATCGAGGAGCAAAAGATTAGAGCTCAACTCGGAGCGTGCAGGGACAAACGCTGGTAAAAGGTACTTCTTTTCTCCTTCCTCCTAATACATTAGTTTGTATAGATATAAAAAGAATTCAGTGACCATGATAAGCACTTTCTATCTTAGAGTTAAGAGTCTATCTCTTTGAGGAGATCTACCTGTCCGCAGGGAGATTTTCCTTCAACAGAAACTGACGACTCCGTTGGGGAGCTCGAATCGAAACTTTTGGTTTCGATTATTCCTCATAAGACCCTATATTTCCCTTTGGTTGTTTTCCAACCTTGTTCACCCCTTCATATCTGATTTCCTTTCTGATTGACTCTTTACCCCATCACACTCAGCCTGATTGTCAAAATTTGACTGAATTTTTGGTTTTTTGGGCTTTTTTCTGAGCTTTAGGACTCCAGTGCTCCCCTGCCTTGTTGGTAGAGTGTCAGTGCTCCCTTAAGCTGTTGAAAAATGCTTTATAATTCTCTAGTGTCCCTTATACCAGAGCGCCAGTCCCTTTTTTCCCAAAATCTCTTAAAAAATTGCAATTTTTGGAGGTCCAAACTCTGTTTTTTCACTTGCTGGGTTGTTTTGTGATTGAATGATTCTTCCTTTGACCTTTGACATGATTCGTCCTAAGAAGTAACCACCTTTTTGTTCATATTTTATGACCTTCTTTATTCTTTTTGAGTTTTTTCTATTGAGAGCTTGAGATCGATCCCCTGCTTTCTTCTTTCCTATCCGACTGAGCGGGAACTCCGGTGAAGGACATCTGAAGTTTGTGACTCTTCTCACTTGGTTTTTTGAAGGTCATTGTTCTTTGAACACTTCATTTTTGTGTGAATTGTTTGGTTTTTGCATTGTTATTTTTGTTCTCTGTTTACTTCTTGCTTCAATCATAGCAAGAGGGTGTCTGTTGTGTGTGCGAAATCTGATCATACTTGTCTGAATCTCCTTGATCTAAAAAGGTAGTTGATAGGAGAAGTTTTTCACATTGAATTAGTTATCATTCGCATACGAAAAAAAAAATTACATTTTAGTGCTTGATTTGCATATTAGAAGGCATTTTCCGAAAATGTTTTAGCATTGCATTGGATTCGATTGAGAACCAATTGATAGAGGATTTTTCATATCAGTGTTTGAAAGTGAAAATGACTCTTTCTCTTTCCCTTAAATAGGTGTTCATTGAAAAGAAATGATTGCTTATCATATTCTGTGCATCTTTTTGGGCATTGATTCATCATTTCATCAGTTTCTCTTTCGTGCACCCTTTGAGTAAAGAACAACTCTAAAACGAATGCTAATTAAAAATTATCTAGAACAATTTTTTTTTTAGGATCTTCCACCAACAGTAGACTAGGGTTAGCACTTTGGATTAGGCTGTGAGTACTACTCTCCAAAGTTTTCAAAACAAACATTAGCATCATGAGTTAGGGAGAGTCAAATCCAATTGTCGTATTGATTTTCTGGGATCCCCCTCTCACACAGGGGTTACGCACGAGGTCGCATTCAGGTGAATTACGGAGATTATCCCTCCATGGTTTGATTGTTTGTAGTGGTCGGATCGTATATTGGGGGTCACTTAGAGGTATACCCACGATTATGTGTGGGAGCCTTTAGGTTTAATTTCGGACTTGTTATCCTGCCCATACGTTCTAGATCGGACTGTCAACTGTACCCACCCAGGGGCTCATTGCGAATTGGTATCTTTAGTTGCCATAATATTTAGGTACTTACACAAGGTGACGGTGAAGGGAAGTCTCACTGTACCTGGAACATACATTGGTCAAACTCACTCGGGCTCCTTGGAGGGTAAATCCACAATTACTGCGTGGAAGCTTGCACCAAGGCGTAAGTACGTTAAGCAAGTCACCATTGTAATTGTTCCACCATATCCTAGCCCCTTCTCGACTTGATCACACGATGTTGGATTTCATCACCAACTAGTACGGTCATCGAGAGAATTTTTGTCTGCTTGGTTGATTCCTAGATTTCTTAGCGCATGTTGTTTCTTTTTGTTAGTTGGCCCTAGATTTTCAGTGTGATCTGTTATTTTCCACAATTGAGACCGTATATGATAAAGGTCTTCACCGATCATGTAGGATGCAAGGGCTACCTCCAGAAGGCTATCAACCCTTACCTTCTAACCCTCCAGAAGACAACTATCGTAGAGAGGTAGAAAATCCATCTGACACCGGAAGTGTTATTGCTCCCCCGTTAGATAACCTAGAAGACGCTTTGGGCACGGTTGAAAATCCCACCACACCTGTGTCGATAACCCCTCTCGAACCACTTTTGGTTCATTTAGAATCCCTTGGGAACGTCATAGACGAAGAAGTCCCACGATTACCGGAGAGGATCTTTACCGAAACATATATGGGATCCACGAAACCACTCTTTGGTGACGAGTATAGAACTCTTGTTCATCCTAGAACCGCAGTAGAAACCAATCCCACACCTTCTCATTATGTATGGAGGACTTCATCGGAATGTGATCTCTATGAGCATTTTGAATCTATTCGACAACCCTTTCCTCCTCATGACCCTCCTAGTGAACCAGGATCATCCAGTCAAACCATGAATCACCCAATCGATCAGGTTATACACTCTACTGCCATGCCAACATGAGTCCATCCTAATGCTGGACTCATCACCTCTACTCATCCCCAAATCATTTCAATTTCTACCCCTGTTTCTACGAGTTTTTACTCTACAGCACCGCATGTTCCACACGATCCTGCTGGGACATCTTCTCACCTGAGAATGCAGACCCCTGCTGGCCAAACACAACTAGGTAGAGGGAAACCACCATCCAACCAACCATTCCCTCATGGAGGAATACATTTCCATGGCAGGCCTACCCCTCCCAGGGGAAAACCCCCTGTTCATTCTCCTCCTGGAGGGCAACCTCCATTTGCCAGTCAAACCCTGGTCATACATCCACCACTGGCAGGGGGGCAACCCTCGTTTGCTGGAAACCCTTCACAATCTTGGGGAGTATCTTCAGGAGGAACTGTTACTCAACCCCACATTGGGGGGCACTTGTATAATAACCCACTAGTAGGAGTATCCAATCCTTTCCCTTCCAGAACATCTTACGGGCAATCTTATCCGGGTGGTATCCAAAACACCACCTGGAGTTCTCCGGGACCACAGTCTTATCCTTATTATGGGCCTCATGTGTATCCACCTCCGAGATCTACTCCTTACCAGTCTCAAGGACAAAATTTTTATCCTCCTCACGGGCAAATCAATCACCTGGCCTATAATGTTCAGAACCCACCGGGTTATGCCCATGTTTCTCATGCACTGTCGAATCCTTCTTACCTTGGTCAACAACAACCGTACGTAGGAGGACCTACTAGTTACAACTATCCACCTAACCCATTCTATGGTCCTACTGGTGTTCCTATGCCACACCAGTATCATTCGCACATTAACCGACAACTACCTTTCCTTGCAACTCTGGATCTCCCAGATTTGTCTCGGTTAATTGATGATCCTATTTCTCATTCACCGATTTGGCTAGTCATTCCAGCTAAGATTCCTTCTGATATTCCGAAGTTTGACGAAAACCCCGGTGAAGATTCAAACAACCATGTGATGACTTTCCATCTATGGTGTTCATCAAACTCCCTCATGGATGATTTTGTACGTTTGCGTCTTTTCCAGCGAACGCTTACCGGTTCGGAAACAAAGTGGTATATTGAACTACCATGTGCTTCTTTTCATGATTTCAATTCCCTTGCCATGTCTTTCCTCACGCACTTTCAACTGCCTATTTGCTACGAGACAGGTACTAAACTCTTGACTTCCCTTCGTCAAACCAACTCTGTGCATATCTTTGACCATATTCATGAGTGGAGGCAACAACGAAGGATGATCAAGGCATTCATTCCTGACATGCTCTTGGCAGAATGGTTTACTAAATCACTGTTACCACCGATCGCTCACGATGTCGCTATGGTTGGTGCGGTCACATAGGAACAAGCCAACTCTCAGGATCAGTACTTAGATTTGGTTTATTCCCAGATTGGTACTTTGTATGATTTGCTTTCGAATGCTGCTCGAGCTAATACCGATCCTTCTAAGCCATCATCCTCATCTCATGAAGATGGTGTTATCGGTTCCATCAAAAATCAATATTTTTCCAAATCAACTACACCCTCCTCTACCTCCCCCCAAACTCAGATCTCTGAGGTGAATGCAGTTCAATTTGCCTCTTCACAACAATCCAGAGGTAAGAAGAAGACAAAGAATAAATCAAAAAATAATAATGAACAACCCAAAAATCAAACACCTGCTACCGAAAAGAAACCACAACGAAAACTGAAATTCTCGTGTATCATTTGTGGTGACGATCACTACACTTGAGATTGTCCACTTCACAATGAAGTGGCTAAATTTTTCCAAGGGAAGTCACAACCCACTGTGCTTACTCAACCTTTTCCACAGCAGCAATCCATGGTTGCTCAAAACCCCTCTCCTGGGGGCAGTTCTAGTGATCCTAATGATGAGGCCTCGTCGAGTGCACATATTTATATGTTTAATGGGATTAATTTGACCACTCGCTCTAAGACCTACGACACACCAGGTAACCCTTAAAAAGGAAAAGACACTAACGGTGTCGGCACTTTACCGGATCCATCATCATCCTCTGTTAGTCTTCCATCGGTTAATCCTCCATCTGGACCACTCCAGATTGAGAAACCCACGTTCGAATCTATCTTACGACCTCCCAAGAGAACTATTCGCAAAGCTACCTTTAATCTTAGTTCACATGCTGCCCAAAACTACAATATTGTTGAAGATTTGGCTCAAGCATTGTGTGCTATGTCTGCGTTAGAAGTTCTACAGCACTGCCCCAGTCAACGTAGAACGCTCTTGACCACTCTTGGTGTTGTTGATCATGAGTCATCCAATCAGATCATGTTTAACCTGGATAATCATGCGTCTCAACTCTCCCACCAACTTGCTTTCCAAGTTGATGTTGTTGTTCACAATCAACAAATCCATCGAACTATTCTGGATGAGGGAGCCTCAACTTGTGTCATGTCTTTATCATTTTG
>SNQJ01S0125024.1:0-12580 GCA_010110895.2 Picea sitchensis | reverse complement strand
CAGTTGCCGACCTTCAGCTTTATGGCCTCTGGTAGGCCTACCTCCAGATCAACCTCTACACAGATCCTCGCACAAGAATACTGGTCTCTAGGTTCTGCTCGGTCGATGTAGTGGCGAAGACCATTGCCTATTGCCTGAAGCGAAGAGGGGTTCCAGCAGTGGATTGGCAGGTTGGGAAGCCTTACCCAGACCGAGACATCCTTGGGGATTTTTGAAGCAGGGTCAAAGTTTGGGGTCCATCTGTTTAGGTAAAGTCCTTGAGTGCCCATGAAGTATGGGCCATTTCTAAAAATCAGATCTCTATCCTCCTAGGAGATAAATTCGAATATAAAGTATCCTCTCCCGACCGCGTAGCATGTCACACTGTTTGCTATCATAGGTCACCAGTTTCGCTGAATCCAGTTGTCAGTGGATCTGGTTGAGGGCCAGAGTCCCATAAACTGACCAATGAGTCCTCATTCAGAGAGAGACAAGGCAACTTTGATAGGGAGATCCGGAGGGAGGTCGATCTCTGGAATATCGTTCAGCTTCTTGACAAAGCTCGGGGCTTCTACGGCGGTCGTTTTTTTGCTGCATGCTTCTACCAGGCGTCTGAAGGAGGAGGCAGCGGCTCCCCTCCCTGGGCTGCCATGGCGGCACTCTCAAACCCTTAACTAGGTCAGGGTGTGCGCGCGGTTCCCACTCGCTCTAATGTTAGAGTTTCTATTTACCAGAGCACCCACAACGAATCCAGATCTCCTTGGTTACCTTAGATAAAATCAATTTATTTTATGTGCAAGAAGATGATTGTTACAATGAGGCTCCAAAGGCCTTTTTAACATAAGTAAAATCCAAAACCCTAACCTCGGAAGATGAAAATCCAAAAGGTTTGCGGGCCCCGATGGGGGTAGTTGATACGTCAACTTCCCGGGGGCGTAGCTTTTGCATATGATCTCTGTTTGGGGCACTCGATACACCATTGGAAAGGTCTAACTGAGAAGAATGATTTTCGACTGGCGTAGGTTTGTGCCTTTGGCAGTCATCTAGGCCCCAAATACCCAAAAAACGTTGTTTAGAGCCTCAAAATGGCCCCAGAGTAACAATGACACTACGAGGTTGAGACTCATAAAAAACATGGCGCTTCCACATATATGGTTGGCCCAAGAGAACATCACAGACATCTAGTGGGGAAACATCACATAATACCTCATCCTTGAAGGGCTAGATGCCATATGACAATCGACACTGTTGGCTGACACAAAGATCTCTTCCCTGGCGAAGCCACCCGATGTTGTATGGTTGCGGGTGTGGTGTTGTCGACAATCCTAATTGTTTGATGAACTCTGCTGAGATGAGTTTCTTCCGGCTTCCACTATCAACAATAAAATGCATAAGGGTCCCCTTCACCCACATGTGTGAATGAAAAAGGCACTCCCCCTCTTTAGGATCTATTGGTTCTTCTGGTTGAATTGATGCGGTCGCGACAATAATAGTGGGGTCTGGGTTGATGATCTGTATTTTACCAATATTTTTAGAATTAGATTTTGAATCAGAGTTCGGCTCCTTGTCTTTGATTTTGACCATCAATGATTGTTTTAAGCGACATTCATCGGTATTGTGCCAGGGGCTTTTGTGGAAATCACACCATTTTTTGGTGTCCTTCTTCATCTTTCCGTGACCCTTCTTTTCCTGTGGTTTAGATTGGTTTTCAAGAAGCTATTTGTTAGGGTTGTCTTTCTCATATTTTGGTTGTTGCAGATTTACAGATCCAAACACCCATTTTTTTTGGTGCCTAAATTTCTGGTCGATTTTAACAACATATCGATATGCAGCACCGAGTGATGAGATATCCATGAAATCCATTTCATTTTGGTTGTATTTGTGTAGAGCCCTGCGGTATTTCATAACCAAATGCCACTCAGAGTCTTTGATACCCAGCTTGGTGTGTAAGGTGTGGAAGGTATTGGTGAACTCCGACACTGCTTGGACCCTCTCTTGTCATAGTGTGGTCCATCTCATGTATTGGTCTTCATAGTTGCCAACAGGGTAATATTGTTCCTTTACTGCATCCACGAAAAAATCCCAAGTGGGCTCGACCCCATATATTCCAGACTCCTTTCTGGAAATTTGCTCTTGGTAAGTTTCCCACAAATGTTTGACATGGGGAAGAGCCTTAAGGAGTGCGAAGGTGATATTTTCCCTCTCAGAGAAATTATGAATAGAGAAATAACCTTCGAGCAGATTTAACCATTTTTCTAGGGCATCCACATCTATTTGTCCTTCAATATGGGAATATCAAAATTAAATTGTACCTTGAAAGGTGAGGTGCCTCCAAAGTGGTTGCTTGATGAAGATGTGCCTATTGTTATTGACAGGCGTTGAAGGATGTGGGAAAAATTCTCCATCATTTCGTCCCTTTGTCACGTGAGAGCTTGCTCAAGCAACATATTAATAGAATCTTCTGCTCCGTCGTTTTTATTTTCTTCCACCATGGAGGGTTTCTTGGGTGTGAGAGAGTGATTTTCCTCAAGAGAGACAAGCTCAAGACCCAACTTGCTATACTCAGACCTCGTCAGGGACATGCACTGAAAAACGATCAAGAGCAGTCGGCTCTGATACCACTGATCCAGATTATTTTTGGCACAAAATGAGAGCAGAGATATAACAAAGAAATATACAGATATATCTCGGATGTCCAATAACATAACATAAATGTATCAGAGTTGCAACCATAAACACAAAGATACAATAATACACAATTTCTATTAATGAGTGAAAATGTACAAACACTGTAAAAATACAGAGTGAAAGACTCGCTAGAATGGTGGAAGCTTATCTCTGAGAAGAGATGTGACAGCTACTCGCATTCGATAGAAGATGATTGTTACAATGAGGCTAAAAATGCCTTTTAAACATAATTAAAATCCAAAACCCTAACCCTAGAAGATGAAAAGCCAAATGGTTTGTGGGCCCGAGTGGGGTAGTTGGTACGTTAACTTCCCAGGGGCATAACTTTTGCATACGATCTCCATTTGGAGCGCTCGATACACTGTTGGAAAGGCCTAACCGAGAAGAACAATTTTCAACTAGCCCAGGTCAGAGCCTTTAGGAATCATTTGGTCCCCAAATCCCCAAAAAACGTTGTTTAGGGCCTCAAAACGACCCTGAAAGTTTGGAACTTGAAAAACTGTCGAAAAACTGCCAAGATGGAAAACTATTTTTTAAGCCCGTTGAATAGGTGGTTGGACACCGATATCCACCTAGGTCAATCCTCTCTCCTTAGGAAGAAATGGTATCCATTGCGTTGAGCTCCCGGGGGAGAGAGGTAAGCGTTTGTTGAATCTGAATCTTGGTGAGCTGCTTGCCTTGCAGGAGAAGTTGTGTTTCTTAACTTGGTGAAGGCTGTCATGAACTTGTGGCTAGAAGGGTTGGACCCTTTTAACCAGTCTCATTACATGAGATGACTGTGTGAAAAAGGAATTCTTGTGCTTTGTTTCAACCTTTTTGACCTACTTCTATTGGATAGAGGGTGCATGGGTCGAGGCTGTAGTGGTTGCAGTGTCGTTCTGTTCACCTTTTGAACATGTTATGAAGAAGCTAAATTTTGTAGCATGAGATACTACCGTGTGACAATGTTTAGGTGTGACAGTAGTCAAAACTACCTCTTGTAACACACCCATGGTGGGTCGAGGCTGTAGTGGTTGTAGTGTCCTTTTGTTCACCTTTTGAACATGTTATGAAGAAGCTGAATTTTGTAGTATGAGATACTACCTTGCGACAATGTTTATGTGTGATAGTAGTCAAAACTACCTCTTGTAACACACCTGTGGTGGGTCGTCGAAATTTAATTTTCATTAACTATCTCAAATCCTCCATTCAGGGTATTTATCATCTTCTACTTGTCCAGAGTGTTCCAACCACGGTCTCCATGCTCAAAACTGAGATCAGAACTGGCAGATAGACCTCTCCCAAGTTCCTCGGGTGTTCATTGGTCAGGGTCACGTGGCTTAATATGGATCCGACTCAATATGCTTCATTCAAAGTTCTTTGACATCTCAGAGCTTCCAACATTCCTAAATCTATGGCAAAGATCCATCTACCAACCCATACAATGACTAGGCTTGATCCTCGGCTAACTCACAGGCTTGCGGGGAATTCAATGTTCGATGTTCAGATTGAAATCCAGGCCTAGCCCCTTCCCTCCATCTACAGTCGCATGTGAATGCGGGCTATGACCAAACACCAGGACAACAGGTGCCAAGACAACCACTGGGCAAATCCTCCGGAGTGGAAAATATTTGAAGTTCATAATCCGACGTTGCATGTCCTCAGAGAATTTGATGGCCCTAATCCAATTTGGGACTCTGAGCTTCGACAGGTTCTCAAGTCTTCACACACGCAAACCTCCGGAGTGAAATCCTTCTGGAGTGTCAGATATTTTTACATGCATCCTCCTCTATTAAACGGTCACGATGAACTCCGATGCTTCAGCCTTCGGGAGTTTTGGTGTCACAACACCCCTATCCTCCTGAAGCGGTCAATGCCGGGATGATTACGTCATAGATCCAATAGCTAGGATAGGACTTGAAGGATCCCCAGATCTACAGTCCTAGCCACTTTATGAATTTAGGCTTCGGGAGTTCTGCACACTCCACCCTCGCTTCCCTCTGAACTACCTTTCTTCCGAAGCACACGGATCTTTGCCACATGTTCTTTTGGATCCAATGGTCCAAATCTTCTTCGCTACTTCGGGCTTTGGGAGTTCTCCATCCATGCGACTCTACTTTCTTCGAAGTGGTTATACTCTGAAATGAAGGATCTGCTGACACTTGTCCTCTGCTGATGGATGGCTTCGATGAAATCCGTTGCTCCAGCCTTTGGGAGTTATTTCTCTAACCAATTCTGCTTTTCTCCTGGAGTGACTTTTCTCCGAAGTGGCAGATCTTTCGCCACACATCCTTTTTCAACAGAGGATTGGGATGACTTCGGGACTCCGACCTTCGGGAATCCTCGTGCCTTCACACTTCGATTCTCCTGGAGTCGGTAAGAGCCGGGCTGACCACAACCTAGATCTGATGGTTTGAGGGTATCCATGTAACCCTAGAGATCTACGGCTCATAACTTCTACTCAAGGGTCCCTTGGGTCCCGTTGGGCCACTTTGAGAGGGACACCTGGCAACCCTGTCACTCGACACATGGTTTCCTACATGATCTCGACGCTAATACTCACGTCCCCACGATTGAACGGTAGTGAGGGATCTTGAAGGAACCTTAGATCCACGGCCCATAGTGATTACGGGGCCCCAACGTGCTCACTCTTTATCAGAGGGCTCAATCTCCACAATAAAAAAAGTACTCTCCCAACTCAATTTAATTGTGGTCGTTGATCCTCCATCCTGACGAGATCAATGACGTTGGTGAATTGCAGGCCGTTAACTAGCACATCCACTAATTTCACCTTTGTGCTCCGCAATGATTCCCCACCATCAATCTTCGTTCATAGATCGACGGTTCGCAGTGATTGTGGGGCCCAATCTCCGAAATCTAGGAAGTGCTCGCCTGAATCTATCTAATCGTGGTCGTTGATCTTCTATCTCCAATGAGATCAATGACATTGGTTGATTGCGGGCTGTGAACTAGCACATCCACTAATTTCACCTTCACGCTCCACAATGATTCCCAACCATCGATCTAATCGAGCGGTTGGTGTTTGATCCGTTAACTCTAGTGGATCTTTGAGTCGATCCAATGACTGAGATAGGTTTTCCTCCATGAATGGATCACATTCATCTCCTTTGTCAGGTTCTTGATTCATCTACGAATCTTGTTACTCAGGGAGTTCGAGTAACTTTGACTATCATGAAGTTTGATATTCCAAACGTCGAACTCTCGAAACCCCAAAACCATTTTGAACTAGCTCCTTTCGGGCTTAGCGCAGGTTTCCTAGACCCAGGTCACATGGATCCTCAGATGACTCTCAGGTTGTGCACTCTACTCTTAGCCGGGTGTTATTTAAGGCCGTGGGCGCGATTTCAAGGTCTCTCAGACTACTAGTTTGAAGGAAATGTCTTCCTAGTTCGCAAAACCTTAAGTTCTAAGACTAGGTGGTGTAAATTCATGAGGTTACCGAGACGATAACAGTGCCAAGAGGCTTGCTCTGATTCCAGAGCTATGAAGTAGCTCCCTCAGGAAAACACCTTCAAGAGTTAAACTGGAGCATACAAGAAAAGCATAAGCACAAGTCCTCAAAGAAACCAACATATATACATAATTTAACCTTTTCAATGTAGAACCATTTACATATAAGTAAGTACATGCATGCAACTATTAATTCCCAATTCAACGCATAAAGTATGGGAACACTTATCAGAACCAGATAACGTGAAGCAACTACTAGAAAGGGTTATCGTTTCCACCCAACCATAAGATCAATCACTCCTAACGTATTTACCACTAGCCACCCCCGAGCTAGACCATGATGCTTTTAGATTGAATATCTTCTTCCAACTCAAAAATAGATAGGGATGAAGGTTACTCTCCTTCTCCCGTCTCAGTCTCTATTTACGGTGATCAGAACACACTCTTTTCACAGTTCTTCATCTAACCTGAGAGCTCTGTCTCTTCTCTCTGCATTATTCGCAGATCTTCCTCTCTCACCCCCACGCTTTCCTTTCTTTCCTTTTTCAACAAGATTGTGTGTGGCCTGATTTCCCAGTCCGTAGTCAGGTCTAGAAGCCTTACAAATGGGCGGTCTATCCCATCCCCTCATTAACTCTTGAGGAGGTCTTCCCACCTACCAGCTTGATTGTAATTCATTCCTGGGTCAGAGGGTTGTTCTGATCCTGAGCAATTAAATCCAGCAAAGTACTGGTTCAGTGGAGGTTAACACAACCATTCCTGGTCCCCTCTACCATCTCTTTCATAACATTCATGGTCTCTCTTAGCACGTCCTCTTTCTAGCAATCATGGAACATGTCTCCATTTTCTATTAAAATAATAGAATTTACATTCATCGACCTTTCATACAAAGGTCCATCAAATCAAACATTCACACCTTTGAGTTTTCCATAATGCCATGGCCAATATAGTTATATTTACAACTGGGGGAAACATGGTGTTACAATTCCCTCCCCTTAAAGGAACATCATCCTCGATTTTCTATCTGTCAACATGTTATGTATATACATGCATAAGCAAAATCAGATATGCCTATCTCATGGCATCTTCCATTTCCCATGTAGTCTTATATGGGCCAAAGTGTTTCCACGACACCTTGACCTGTGCAATGGTTCAGTTCCTGAGTGAGGTTTCCTTCATGTCTAGTATGCATTGAGGTTCTGGAAAGAATTCTCCCTCTGGCTCCACCTGGATCACAAACCAATCAATTACATGATTAGAATCATGTACATATTTCTTCAATAATGAAACATGGAAAACATTATGTGCCTTTATTGTGGGAGGGAGTGCTAACCTAAAGGCTACAGGTTTCGCTCTATCTAAGACTAAAAAGGGTACACAATATCGAGGTGCCAGCTTGGCACAAGCTCCCATTCTCAAGGAACTCTTTCTGGGTCTAACTCTGAGATAGACATCGTCTCCTGTCTTGAACTCTCTGGGCGTTCTCTTTTGGTCGGTGTAGCTATTTTGCCTATCCTGAGCAATTTTCAGATTTTGTTTTATCTGAATCACTTGTTGCTCCATTTCTTTCAGCATGTCATGTTCGATTGAAATTCTATCCACTGGATTACTCCAGTTGATGGGAATTTTACATTGTCTACCATAGAGAGCTTCAAAAGGGCTCATCTTTAGTGACTCTTGATAACTGTTGTTGTAGGAATTTTTTACCAATGGCAGGTAGTCTTCCCACTTCTTAGGCTGATGCATTACATGCATCCTTAACATGTCTTCTAATATTTGGTTTACTCTTTATCTCTGTCCATCAGTTTGGGGGTGATAAGTTGTGCTAAACAACAATTTAGTCTCACGACTAGCCATCAAGGATTTCCAAAAGCTTGAAGTGAATTTGGGGTATTTGTCAGATATAATCTCTTTAGGCATGCCATGCAGTCTAAATATATCTCTCATGAATATGTTGGCAATATCTATCGCCTTGCAAGTTGACTTGACAGGAACGAAGTGAGCATACTTGCTCAATTTGTCGACCACTACCGTGATGGCATCATTCTGCTTAGTCGATCTTGGTAATCTGGTGATGAAATCCATGGAAATGGTTTCCCATTTCCATTCTAGAATTGGTAGAGGCTGTAACAACCTTGTTGGGTGCCAGTGTTCTGCCTTAACTTGCTAGCATTCTAGGCACTTAGCTAGATAGTCGACTATGTCCCTTTTCAGTCCAAGCCAATATAATTGTTTCCTAGTGGTCGTGACCATTTTCTAATATCATGGGTGACCAATATATGGTCTCTTGTGTAGTTCATCCATTATGAACCTCTTCAAGTCGTCATAGCTTGGAATATAGAATCTGTTTCTGTAGGTTAGCAGGCCTTCATCGAGCATCTGATAGCCTTCATACTTTAGCCATGTAGGCTCTTGCCTTAGGTATGACGTCACGGTCTTGAAGAATGCATTTGTTTCTTGTGCATTCCTGATTCTTTCCCTAACATTCATTTCACATGTGCTTACTAATGCCAGGTGAATCATTTTCACACTTCTGCTAAGGGCATCAGCCACCCTATTTTCCTTCCCTTTGATGTATTTGATTTCAAAAGCGAACTCACTAAGGAGAGCCATCCACCTATCTTGTCTAGAATTTAGTTTTGGTTGATCAAACAGGTGCCTCAACCCACGTTGATCTATCATAAGTACAAATCTCCTACCCAGGAGGTAATGCCTCCACATTTTTAAAGCATGCACTATGGCACCCAACTCTATATCATGGGTCACATAATTGATTTCATGCTCATTCAATTTCTTGGATGCATCGAAAATTACACATCCCTCTTGCATAAGGAGTCCTTTGATTGCTTCCTTGTAGGCATCTGTACACATGAGGAAGTCATTATCAGGGTCTGCAATCTTCAACACGAGCGCAGGGGTCAGAATGTATTTCAGTTTCTATAATCTTTCTTCACATTCTGTTGTCCAAGTGAATTTAACCCCCTTTTTCTGGAGGGCAGTGATTGGACAACCAATATTGGAATATACTTTTATAAACCTTCTATAATGTCCTTCTAAGCCCATAAAGGATATGATATCAGATACATCCTTTGGGGTAGGCCATTCCATAATAGACCTGATCTTGTCGGGGTCTGCTGCCACCTCTTTAGAGATATCATGGCCTAAGTAATGGACTTTCTTCTGGAAAAAGTCACACTTGTTAAACTTAGCGTAGAGATGATGCTATCTTAGTACTTGAAGTACAAGTCTAAGATGTTCTTAATGCTCTTCTATTTTCTTGGAGTAGATTAAGATATTATTAATGAAAACCAATACAAATCTGTCTAGGAATTTGCTGAGTACATTGTTCATCAAGCACATAAAAGTGGCGGGCGCATTGATTAATCCAAAGGGAACCACCACAAATTCATAGTGACCATACCTTGTCCTAAAGGCCGTTTTGTGGATGTCTTCATCCTTGATTTGAACTTGATGGTATCCAGACCTCAAGTCAATCTTTGAGAAAATGGAAGCACCCCCTAATTGGTCGAACAAATCATCGATTCTTGGTAAGTGGTACTTGTTCTTTATGGTTGTATTATTGAGTTGTCTATAATCTATGCACAATTGGAGCGTGCCATCTTTCTTTTTTACAAACAGGGCTGGTGCCTCCCATGGAGATACACTGGGCTAGATGTAGCATTTTTCCATCATTTCCTTTAGCTGTAGCTTGAGCTCAACTAGCTCAGGTGTACTCATCCTATAGGGTGTCCTAGACATTGGCACCGCTCCTGGTGTAAGTTCTATCGAGAAGTCAATGTCTCTTCTTGGAGGTAGACCCGATACCTCTTCTGGAAACATGTATCTATACTCTTTTAATATGGGGTGGTCCTCTAGGTTCAATTTGTCATCCTCAACATATTCCAACACCTATATTGCATATAGAGGACACCCCTTTCTGCAATACTTTTTAATTTGAAGGGTTGATATTTGTCTCACTGAGACAGGCTTCTGAATCCCTTGGAGGGTCACTGTAACACCCTGTTTCCCCCAGCTTGTAAATATAACTGGACTGGCCAAGAACTATGGCGAACTCATAAATGTGAATATGTGATGTAAATGGACCTTGAGGAAAAGGTCAATGAATGTGAATAACATTTTGAATATTATTGCAGGACTGTTGAGAGGGGGTGTGCAGAAAAAGAGACCACGATGGCGGTGGAGGGCACCTGGAAAGGTGGCGTTAACTTCCATCGAGCACTAATACCGTATTTGGACTCCACTGGCCTGTAGAACCAAAAGCGACTCGTTGGCCCTGAATTTAATGCCTTGTAGACTGGCAGGTTGATGGCTTAATGAGGGATGGGGAGGTGAACCACCTATCCGTAGAGCCATCAGGCCTGATCAGCGTGAGGGTAATCGCGCCACACATAACCTCGCAAGAGGATAAGGCGTGGGGTAGAAGCGATTGCGAAGGGAAGACACAAGGGGAACTCTCGCATTACACAGAGTGAGTGATAGCATAAAGGAAGGATTGCAACCTTCACTTCTGGTCACTGGCAGATAGAGAGACGCAGTCTCATAGCATCGTGGTCTCAGCTCAGGGGTGGCTAGTGGTAAATCCACTGGGAGTTGCTACGCCTACGGTTGGGTGGAAACGAGCACCCCTCTCAGCAGTTGCACTCACTCCTGGTGTTGTTTCTGATAAGTGTTTTACATACTGCATCTTGAAATTCATATACTGACATATATGCTCATAGAACTGTGAAATTGTGAATGATTTCAGTGTAAGAATGTCTATGCAGTGTTTTGATAAGAAATAATAGATATATGCTTATAACAGAGGAAACCACACATGACTTATGTTGATAAATGAATCTAATTATGCCTAAGTTGAACCAAGTCAGGATTCCAGCCCGTTCTCGGGAAGTTGTTTCCCCTTATCTGTCTCTAGGAATGCCCTGGGATAGATCTCTTCACAGAGATTCCCTCTTTGGAAAGGTTTACCAAGAACCTGGAAAAGGGACTTGAAGTGCAAGTCTTAACAACCCTGTACAAGGAGGAACGACCCTCTTAAAATCCCAAAGTAGCAGCGTAGGGATAAGTATGGATCGACGGACGAGATTCCGTCGGAAGACCCATGGTCATTCATGACCATTAGATTGACGAAAGAAACAAGGGCGTTACATACATTGCCCCTTTTCCTCTATCTTTGTGAATAGCGAGGAAATCGGGATCGCAGACCCCCAAGGTCCATGAGAACATCTGGACCGTTGATTTTTCCACATCCATGGAGTAGTGGGAGAATGCGCGACGTGGGACAGATCTAAGCCGTTAGATTTTAGCCAGAAAAACTCGACAGCCGTTGGATCTGTTAAGAGATGCATGAGGGTTAAGCCCTCATGAACAGGAGGTTGAAAGTCCCGACGAGAGGCATGGCCATTGGGATATCGACATTCGTGAAATCGGGAGTCACGATGACATGAGGTTGGGAATTTTCATAGTGAAAATCCCGGAATCAATATGAGTCGTCCATCATAGGAGGACGTGTGGTGGCAATCAGAGCATTTGGGAATAGTCCCGAAAGGAAAGTCATCCATCGGGAAATCGGGAATCGTGGAATCGGGATTCCTGTTGACAAAATTTCGGGATTTCCCATGGTGGAAACCCCGGAGTAGATCTGAGTCGTCCGATTGACGAAGGCCATGTGTCGTAAGATCTCCCATTTCGGGAAATCGGGAATCGCAGAATCGAGATTCCTGTTGACAAGAGTTCGGGATTTCCCATGGTGGAAACCCCAGAGTAGATAGGAGCCATCCAATTGACAGAGGCCACGTGTCAAGAGATTAACCACATCGGGAAACCAGGGATCAAGGATTCAGGAGTCCCGTGATCGAGAGTCTGGATTCTCGTGATGATAAACCCCGATGAACGGACGAGATTCTTTCAAAGGATCTCAGGGTCTGTAATGGCCATTAGATGCGGAGATGAGACGTCAACTTAAGCCAGGACGTGAATATGCTTTAGGATAAGCGGCGAGAAGATCTGGATGACCAGAGTCCAACCGCCCAGATCTACGGCTGAGGTTCCATTCCGGAGCCCCCTTATTTTTTTGCCTTTAGCGGTAGGGGGGGGATCCGGAATTGGATGTGAAACTCTCGAACGGTTCAGATTAACTCATCATGATCAACAGCGCTCAAATGGATTCCAGACCCCCCTTGCCATTCTTCCTTTAATGGGGGGGTTCCAGAATAGTGTGGCGTGTGAAGTGGGGCCCCTCCTGTCATGTCGACTACCGTGTTGCATTTCCCTCTCTGCCACCTGTATTCCACTTAATCGCGTGACGCAACCCCACCCTCGGCGGCACGGTCGCTCCACCAGGACCTTCACTATCCACGGCCCGAAGGGTTCGAACCCCTCCTATTCCCCTCGGGAATTCTTTACCCACAGAAATACTACCACACGATTCTCCCTTCGAAACTCG
>SNQJ01S0125023.1:15049-26520 GCA_010110895.2 Picea sitchensis | reverse complement strand
ATAAATTAGCCAAAGCTCTCAATATCTTTGTATATCCAATGCCAGAGTTTCAAGTAATGATTGCAAATGGAGGAGCTATCAATTGCTCGGGAAAATGCAATAAGATCAATCATACTATGGGGGAATATGTAATGAATAGTCCAATGATTTCTATACCCATGGGTGGTGCAAGTGTTGTACTAGGAATCCAATGGTTACAATCATTAGGAACAACAACTTTTAATTTTAAGGAACTTTTCATGAAATTTTCATTGGAAGGAAAAAAAATTGAGTTAAGAGGTATCACAAGGAAACCCGGTAAGGTGATAAGATCTAATGGCATGACAAAATTACTGAAAAATGGGTGCATCAAGGCGTATTGCACAACTATGCTCACTAGATGTTCAAAAATCTAAGCCATCTATTCCTCAAGATCTCCAAAGTATCATTGATAAGCATTCCAAAGTATTTGAAGATATTCCCAAAGTTATTCCACCCACTCGAAATCATGATCATGAAATTCACCTTATTCCTGGGAGTGTTCCTCCTAACATCAGGCCATACAGATACCCTTACACCTAGAAGAGTGAAATTGAGCGCATGGTTGATGAAATGTTAGAGGTTGGCATTATTATACCTAGCCAAAGTTCTTACTCTGCACCAGTGGTAATGGTATTCAAGAAAGATAGCTCACGGCGTATGTTTCCAGATTACAGAGTTCTGAGAGAGCTCTCAACATCACTATTTAGAACAAGCTTCCCATTCCATCATTGATGGTGTTAGATGAACTACATGGAGAAATATATTTCCAAAAATTGGATCTTCATTCAGGGTATCATCGGACCAGAATGAAGGGGAAAGAGACCAAAAACAACATTGAACTCATGAAGGCCATTATAAATTTTTAGTCATGCCTTTTAGCCTCACAAATGCAACCGACATTCCAAGGGTTGATGAATTCCATTTCAAGCCCTTACTTGAAAATTTGTGTTAGTATTTTTGATGATATATACTAATCTATAGCAAGTCTTGAGAGGGTCATGTGATAGCTGCTAAAAGGAGTTACCACAACTACTAAAGGGGCAACAACTCTATGCCAAACCATCAAAATTTTCTTTGGAGTAAAGGAGGTAGAGTATTTGGGTCTGTCACCTTCATGATAGTGTCAAGGTGAGACCCTAACAAGATTAGAAAGACCCAAACTGATGGGTAGCCGATTCTAAAACATTAAAAAGAATCTTAGAGGGATTTTGTGGGGTTACTGCTACAGTTTGTTTAAGAACTATGGAAAATAGCATCACACTAACTAATAAGGGTTCATTTTCATGGACTCCATAGGAAAATAAAGATTTTGAACAACTTAAGGGTGATGTGTAAAGCTCCTATCTTGACCACTCCGGACTTTATAAAATCCTGTGGAATGTGATGCCTCAAAGGAAATGGAATTGGTGTTGTCCTAATGCAGAAGGAAGGCCCTAGCTTTTGAAAGGTGGACCACTCAAGGGAAAGGACACACAAGCCCATTTATGAGAAGGGAAATGATGGAAATACTACATTCATTGAAGAAATGTCATCCTTACCTAATAGGTAGAACTTCAAGGTCAAAAGCGGATCTTGATAGTCTTAAATACTTCTTGGAATAAAGACTACCTTAAGAAGAACAACAAAATGGGTAACCAAAGTTATTGGGTTATGTTTTTGAAATTGTTTATAAAGGGGAAGAAAAATGTTGTGGTGGATGCACTCTCAAGAAAGGGATGAAGATGTTGAGGCCTTTCTGCATTGCTATCTCGATCATCCAACTCGATTGGATAATAGAAACAAGGTATGAATGACGGAAAAGCGTGGACTCTCATTCAAAGGTTGCAACATGATACCGGTGCATGTGAGATACATTTACATGGAAAAATGATTCACTATGGTACTAAATATAAACATGTTTCGTGGGAACTCCCCAGCTCTTAAGAGGTATTAGTGGAATTGCACACCTCTCAAGTAGGGGGGCACTGGATTTTGAAAACCTACCATAGAGTCAAGGAAGATTTTTTGGGGGATGTGCCATGGCCCGATGTTCAAAGGTTTTGGAAGAATGTTTGGTTTGCCAACAAAATAAGGTGGAAGCTATTAAGACCCGGTCTTTCCTGTCGTATCCATCCAATTAAAGGGATGGAGGTTTCCATGGATTTCATCAAGGGTTACTTAAATTCTAAGAAGGAAAGAATTAGCCATCCCATGGTGATTGTTGATAGACTAACCAAGTACACACTTTTGTACACTCTCTCATCCCTTCAAAGCTAGTCTGATTGCCATTGCATTCATGGAGGCAGTTCAAAGCTACATGAGCCCAAAGATTATTGTAAGAGTGTGATCCCATCTTCACTGGACATTTTGGAGAGAATTATTTTCTTCTTTGGGTACTCCAATTGGCTCATAGCTCATCTATCATCCTCAATCTAATGGACAAAACCAACATAGTGAACAAATTTCTAGAGGCTACCTTTAGTTTCTTTGTCTCAGATAAACAAACACAATGGTTCAAATGGTTACCCTTGGCGAGGAATGGTGGTATAACACTTCCTTTCATCTGCAACAAAATGACACCATTTATGGCGCTATATGGATACCACCCTCCTTTCATACTTCTTCTCTAAAATAAAATCTAATGTTTAAGCAGTGTAAGATCACATCAAGAGAATCAACAACAAGTTCTCCAAATCTTAAAGGACAACCTAACCATGGCACAAAATCACACATGGAAACAACAAGCGGATCAACATGCATTAGTGAAAGAAGTTTTGAAGTAGGGGATTGGGTGTTTTTGGAGCTACAACCATACAAACAAATGTCCCTCAAACAGAAGCCAAGAAGGATAATGAATTATCACCAATGTACTATGGCCCTTATAAAGATTGTGTTACCAAAGATTGGTACTATGGCAGCCTAGAGGTGGAGTTGCACGCATATTCACGAGTACACCCAGTTTCCAATGTTTCATGCTTAAAGAGGTTATGAAGCTGACAAGATCAGTTCAAACTATATTTCCAGAACTTAGGGAGGAAGGAAAAAATCATATTGGAAGTATTTGAAGCCATCAACATTACAATGAATTCACAAATTTGAGGAATAGATCCATTTAATTATCTCATTAAATGGAAACTACCAGCTGAAGAAGATTCAACTTTGGAAGATGAGTCTTTATACAAAAG
Organism: Picea sitchensis; assembly: GCA_010110895.2. Lineage (NCBI taxonomy): Eukaryota > Viridiplantae > Streptophyta > Pinopsida > Pinales > Pinaceae > Picea > Picea sitchensis. The sequence continues at coordinate 23,335 of SNQJ01S0125023.1, read as the reverse complement.
AATCCAGAGTTACTCCAAGCGACGGACAACACTTGTCTCAGGGGTAGGGGCATAATTAGAAGCCTAATATTGACTCATTACCTTAATTGGGGCATATTATATTAGTAATGTTATTTTATTTATGTTGACTTTGGAGCCATTAGTTGTAATTATACCTCCTAGTCTCTATATAGCACCATGGAGACATTTTCATTTTGAATCATCTTGTGTGCCAGACATTTTAAGTGGGGTAAAATGGAGGTTGCCCTCAAAGAGGCTTATTATTTGCAATTATCTCTTTTTTCAAGGTGTTGAGTGCTTTTAGAGGTTTTCTATGCTACATTGATATTTGGTTCTTGAGCTTGTCCAAAAAAGGTATTTGGGTTACATATCTCTTCCATCAGTCCATGCACACTTCCATTACAAACAATTTTATGTAGTCTTTTAAATATTTGTTTAGACTAGCTATGGAGTTCTTAGGTCTATGGAAAACCCATTTGTAAGACTTTGGTCAGCGACCCTGTATATAATAAATACATTTTTTCAAGTATCCTGTGATCCTCTATTGTATCAAATATATTTCTTTGATAATGGATAAAAGAATGTATTTGATACTTTTATTCTTTATACTCAGAATAATAGAATAAAATTAAATGTAGTGAGTTTATACTTTTTCTTCTGAAGTATTTGATTATATACAATAATGAACAACAATCAAGAAAATAGATCTATCATGGCCAATATGAACATATACATGGTTATATATATATATATATATATATATATATATATATATGTATGTAATAATATGTATACTAAACCTTATATACTTCAGATAAACATCACTATAGGTATTCTTACACAGTGGAAAACCACAAAACTTACATGGCTATACAATCCACTTAAACAGATTATGATTATATGTATAAAATATAAAACCTATTATCAACAAGATAACATCAACAATATTACATATCTGAATATTGATGTTGGGAAACAAATGGGACAACCATGTTCCACCAGCAAGTAGAAATAAAACAACCATGATCCCTTTTCCAGATCACCCCAGGAGCCTAGCGTGACTCCATAGGGGCCAGCTTCGTCACACTCTTTAGCTATTGTCACCTTCAACAAATCAAAACATGATTTTCCTTACACTAGATGTGCACATATGATACAGATTTAAGAGCCCGGGGAACAAATTGATTAACAGACTGAGTATAATCAACATAGAGATATGAAGAATAACATAGATATCTATTGAACAATATGTTCTATTGAATAAGTAAAATAGGTTGAAACTATAAAATTACATAACTGAAACACTTGATCGAGATGGTGGTAGCTATCTCTAAAGAGATTTGGCACACTACACACATATGTCTGAGAAAAAATATTACATTGAATCTCTAGAGGCCTTTTCATATTATTCATGAATGTCAAAACCCTAGACATCCAAAACGCTGACCCTAGGAGATGAAGCGTCAAAAGTTATGTGGGCCCCATATGGGTAGAGTTGGTACCTCAACTTCTCGAGTGCGTGCATTTTGGACATGAACTTCATTTTAGGTGTGATATAGCTTGTGGGAAAGGTATTTTAGAGAGAACTACACATTTACACCATCAAACTATGACTTTTTATGGATTGACTATGGAGATCCACAAAATAATTGTTTAGGGATCCAAAATGGCCATGGAACTACAACACGATGTTATTCCATGAAAACATACAAAATAAGACAACTAGATTAGGTGAGAATTACTAGTATCAACCTAGAATATGTGTAGGGCTTGAGAAACATAAAAGTGCTTAGAGACCCACCATTCTGAAGTACAAAAGAGCGTGTTGAACTAAAATTGTCAAAAAAGAGTCAATTGAAATAGGTGGGTGGCCAAAAATATCCACCTAGATCAATGCACCCCCTTAGGAAGAAATATTCTCCATTGCATTGTGTTCCCCATTAGGTGAGAAAACTATGTTGTATTTGGCCCCATGTGAGATACTTGCCTTGGTGTAGGATTTTCCTTACATTGACAACCCGATAAATATGGATCCTTTGTTGGTGGGTGCCCTTGACTTGTGTGCATTATGATCAGTGGATGCTTGAACACAGTCAAGTTTGAACTATGTTGGTGCCAACTATTCTATTATCACGAGGTGTCTAATAATGGAAAGAAATATGGCCAAAGGAGGTCCACATTGAACACTAGGTGTAGACCAGGAAGTGTGTGGAGTCTTTGAGCTCAAAACATTGTTACCACCGATGTGGTGATAGTTTAAGTCCCATAGAGAAGTGGCTATAGCTTCCGATGGGGCCTATTGAATACTCCTTGAAAATGTAAGCATATTATTTTAAAACAACCCTAAAACTAGATAGCAGGTACCCTATGTTGATCATGGAAATTCTTGTACTTAACATTAGATTTATGAAAAGATCTTGAAACTATTGGCGGATGTGTTGAATCCATTCATTGAATCTAGTGGTTTTGTCGATCTTAGACTGAACATGGGAAGAGAGTTCCAATAGGATTAATGGTGGCAGAATTTATTGAAACATCAATGGGACCCAAGGTTTGGAATCCCAACCCCTGTGTGATTGTGAACATAGGAGACTCTCATCCAGCATGCGTGGGCCAGCTTATATTTTTACATGAGTAGGATATGCACAATAATCCTATTGACAAGCTCTGTTTGATGCGTCTATTTGGGGTGGAAGCAATGGATTTATTGATCTTGGTGTCCAACAATAATCATACTAAACCAAAATGTGTTGAGGAAATTGTTTTCTCGATTGGAGATGATGGTCTATGGTATCCCAAAATGGGCCTACACTCGTTAGAAGAAGATCTTGGAAGTATCTTTTGCTATGATATTCTTCTTACAATTTGTGAGGATGTCCATGTTTTAAAATAGATCAATGACCAAAAATACAGTCATTTCTGCCTTACTTGGTGGATGGAAGGCTAGGCATGTAATCCATTGAGATGAATTCCCAAGGCTTCGCGATAATAGGAAGAGGGGTGTATAAGCCTTATTGATAGATGGCTTAAAATGGCACGCAAAGTGCAAGATCTGATATAGTGCGGACGTCTTATCAAAGTTTGCAGCCAATAAAATGATGTTTCTAAAATAAACCCACAATTTTCTCCCGACCACAAAATGTCTCGCCATTTGACTATAGTGGGATTCCCAAATCAACTTTGCACACTTGCTTGTAGGAACCGCGAGAGATGGCCTAGAGGGCATAAGATTTTTTCCTTCACATAGAGATCCCAAAGAGAAGGTGGCCAAGTGGTGAGCACGCAGCGAGGGATAGGTCCAAGGCCAAGTGCCATGGCAAGCGATAAATGCAAGGGATAAAGCCAAGTTCCCGCAGTACATGACATAACTATATCCTTTTTAATTAATTTTTTAATTGTAAAAAAAAATAAAAATAAATCCCCTTACACGAGGAAATAAGAGTCAAAATCACAATGTTATTAACCAATTAGAAATTAAGTAAGTGAAATTATAAAATTACGAAAATAATTTTGATTGTATTAAAATTTGGAAATTGAAAAAAAAAAAAGTTAATGCAAACGCCGATTTATCGATTGCAACTTTCTCCTAAATGAACCTATTAATGCAACAAAACTGACCATGTAATACTCGGTCAATGATTGTTGACTACAAGGCTGGTTTCTATAGTCCCTCGCGTGAGGCAGGGACTAATAAGGTGTACCATCCATTGTAACTCTCAAAATTTAGTAAGAATAACAACAAAACAACAAATAAGTAATGCATTTTGAGTCGTTTGGCTATGGGTTTTATGAATTTATTATGGTGTATCATATATTTTATTTAAATTTTTTTGGGTAAAACAAAAAATTATAAAAGATATAGTTTTATGTTTTAATGATTTTCAAAATCATTAAAGTCCAAGTGGAATTATACTTAAAACTTTGATTTATTAAAATATAAAACATTTTAATTTACTTAAAACAAAAATGCATTGCAAGTGCGTTTGGCTATGGGTTTTGTTATGAATTTACTATGGTGTATCATATATTTTATTTAAATTTTTTTTGGGTAAAACAAAAAATTATAAAAGATATAGTTTTATGTTTTAATGATTTTCAAAATCATTAAAGTCCAAGTGGAATTATACTTAAAACTTTGATTTATTAAAATATATAAAACATTTTAATTTACTTAAAAAAAAATATTTTTCCCAATTTTCTACCAAATAACATTAATAACAAAAACATAACAAATTTTGATTTCGAAGTATCATACATAAATCCTTGATATTTTATTTTTAAATAAAATTTCAACTGACTTACAACAATATAAGTTGAAAGAGCAGAAAAAACGTTGATATTTTATTTTTAAATAAAAGTTTAATGGACTTACAACAATATCTATTGAAAGAACATATTACGAACAAGTATTGAGATCCCAACGATAAAAAACGATACTAGGTTGACGAGTTGGTCATTCACATTCATGGATTTGTGAGTTAGTTGGGGTGACCCTCCTTGAATGATGGAATTTACGATCCAGAAATGTCATATCAATGTCCAAGTGGTTGTGGACGATGTGGAGAGTACACACCATAGCTTTTAATAAACTATTCTATTCATTAAAAGCTATATCCTTAGCACTAAACCTACTCTCATGTGCATCCTCCACCTACATGTGATATGACCTCACTGACTCAGTCATGCATAGGCTAGCCATTTGTTGGATGAGTCCTAGATCGATTGTCATTCACATCCTTGACACTCGATCTTAGGCATGGGTGTGTTTAGTGTTATTAACTAAATACAACTTAATGTAATAACCCAATTTGATTATTTTTTATCATAGTTTTTAATTTAAATTTAATTAATTATTAAAATAAATTAAGTGAGTCTTTCTATTATTTGATTATTAAAAGGTAGGTGAAGTAATTAATTGGGGGATAAAGTTGTTGGGGAATTCATGAGGAGGATTTGAGAGAGGAGGATAAAGAAGAGGCAGAGGAATTGAAAGGGGGTCCCTTTGTTTTTGGGGAAAATTGGAGAAGAAGGGGAGGAAGAAACTCTAAAGGAGATAAGGAAGAAGGAGAAAATTGGAAGAACAATTGTTTTGGGGGAACTCTCACAGGGCATTGTTGTTGCTGGGAACTTTGGGCTCGGGCGCCAAGAAACTTCAAGGATTCCTAGAGCTAGGGAGATGGAGAGGTTGTTCCTAGTTGGTTGGGAGGTTAATATTCAGTTTGGGCAAGGAAAGAACAAGAACAGACAAAAAAGGGAATAAATCAACCAACCTTCGGGTGGAGTTATGTATTGTGTTGTTGTTGTTGTTGTTCTTACGATGTTATCATTATTATTCGTTTGTTGTTTATTCCTAGTTCATTTCTAGTTTTGCTTCCTGAAAAATGACGAGGCCTTACATATGGTATTAGATCCTAGTTTCAAAACTGAAACCTAGGGCTTACCCACCTACAACCCTATAAAACATAACCCTGAATCAAATTGGGTTGTTACAGTTTGGCAATAATGTCACATCCTTTCCCAAAATCCACAATGACCAACATTAGTTGGAGGGCCCTCTTGATGTCATCCATGGGTTTGTTGTAGAATGAAGTATCAATCAAGGGAAGATAATTTAACTAAAAACCGACAGATTGTCATTCAGAATTGAACAAAAAATACATGCTTTTAGATTGGCACCCCGATATGTTCTTAGCCATTTTCTTTGTGATATGCTTCTCATGAACATTTATCAAAGTGTCTCATTATGGTTTACTGTCAAATACTATGTCCACTCTAGGAGAAAAAAGGTTTTCTCTTTATCAAGAGGAGAAGAAAATCCAAGAAAAGCAATATATGGTGGAATATATGGTGGACTTAGATGTGGAATATCCACTACTCCAAGTGCAGTTTTTATGAAAAACTCAAGATAATTTTCCCTTTTCAACCCACCGGCACAAGGAGGTGGTTTCATGTAAGCACTTGATAGGGAAACTAAATCACATTGAGCCCATGGTTTGTTGCCTAGTAGCTTAGTGATCCGGATTATTTTTGGCATGAAATGGGAGCGGAGATATAATAAAGAAATGCACAGAGATATCGTGAATATCCAATAATATAACAGAAATGTATCAGAGATGAAACCATAAACACAAAGATATAGTAATACACGATTTATATTAATGAAATAAATGTAGAGAGACTATAAAAATACAGAGTGAAAGACTCGCTAGAATGGTGGCAGCTTATCTCTGAGAAGAGATGTGATGACTTCTCGCATTCACAAGAAGATGATTCCAATGAGGCTTTGAAGGCATTTTTACAATAAACAGGAATGCTCAAAACCCTATACATCCAAAACCTAACCCTAGGAGATGAAGCGCCAAAATTCATGTGGGCCCCATTTGGGTAAGTTAGTACATCAACTTCCTGAGGTTGTAACTTTTGCATACATTCTTCGTTGTAGGCGCATGATAGCCCGTTGGAAATGTATCGTCGAGGGGATTCATTTTGGGGGAAATATTGAAGAAACTTCAATATTTCTCCCCGTTTTCCAAAAACATCATTTAGGGCCTCAAAATGGCCTCAGAAGTTAAAAATTGTTATAAATAGTATATTACCAAAATTGTCAGAAAATTGTTTTGAGTCAATTGGAAAAGGTGGGTGGCCACCGATATCCACCTGGATCAATCCTCCCTCCTTAGGAACCAATGGTATCTATTGCGTTGAGTTCCCAGGGGAGAGGAAAAAACGTTTGCTAAATCTGAATCTTAGTGAGTCGCTTGTCTTGTTGGAGATGTCACATTGCTTAGTTTGTGGAAGTTTTTCACGAACTTGTTGAGGCTGAGGTTGTTCAACAAGTTGAGCTACACAAGAGGACGGTGTGCAGAAGGAATATATTGTCTTTACTGCAACCTTGTCGACCTACTTCTGTTGGATAGAAGGTGCTTGGGGCGAGGCTGTAGTGGTTGCAGTGTCCTTTTGTTACCCTTTTGAACGGATTGTGAAGAAGATGAATTTTGCAGTATGAGATACTACCTTGCGGCACTGTTTAGGTGGAAAAATAGTTGGAACTACCTCTAGTATTCTATAGAGATGACCCCCTAGAGAAACAATGACACTGCGGTCTCGAGACTCATAAACAACATGGTGTCTCCACATATATGGCTGGCCCAAGAGAACATCACAGACATCCAGTGGAGCAACATCACATAATAACTCATCCTTGAAGGGTTGGATGTCATATGAGAATCGACACTGCTGGATGACATGAATATCGTGTCCTTGGCGAAGCCACCCAATGTTGTATGGTTGTGGGTGTGGTGTTGTCGAAAATCCCAATTGTTTGATGACCTCTGCTGAGATGAGGTTCTTCTGGCTTCCATTATCAACAATAAAATGTAGCGAGGTCCCCTTCAGCCACATCTGTGAATGAAAAAGGTGTTCCCCCCCTTCAGGATCTGTTGGTTTTTCTGGTTGAGTTGTTGCGGTCGTGACAATAGCAGTGGGGTCTACGTCAATGATCTGTCCTTTACCAGTATTTTTAGAATCAGATTATGAATCAAGGTTCAAATCCTTGTCTTTGATCTCGGCCACCAATGACTATTTTGAGAGACATTCATCGGTGTTGTGCTAGAGGATTTTGTTGAAATCGCACCATTTTCTAGTGTCCTCATTTGTCTTCCCGTGACCCTTCTTTTCCTATGGCTTTGACTAGTTTTCGGGATACTCTTTGTTAGGGTCGTCTTTGTCATACTTTGGTTTTTGCGTATTTTCATATCCGAAATCCCATTTGTTTTTTTCCTTAAACTTCGGCTCGATTTTAAGAGCATATCGATCAACAGAACCAAGTGACGAGATGTCCAGAAAATCCATTTTAGTTTGGATATATTTGTGTAGAGCCCTACGGTATTTCAGAACCAAATTTCACTCAGAGTGTTTGATACCCAACTTGGTGTGCAAGGTATGGAAGGTATTGGTGAACTCTGACACTTCTTAGCCCCTCTCTTGCCACAGTGTAGTCCATCTCATGTACTGGTCCTCATAGTTGCAAACAAGGTAATATTGTTCCTTAACCGCATCCACAAAAAAATCCCAAGTGGGCTCGGCCCCATATATTCTAAACTCCTTTGTGGAACTCTGATCCTAGTAATTTTCCTACCAACGTTTGACACGGGGGAGAGATTTAAGGAGTGCGAAGGTGATCTTTTCTCTATTGAAATTTTTTTGAAAGGAGAAATAACCTTCTAGTAGATTTAACCATTTGTCTAGGGCTTCTGCATCTATTTGTCCTTCAAATACAGGAATATC
>SNQJ01S0125022.1:0-18510 GCA_010110895.2 Picea sitchensis | reverse complement strand
GTACACCTATTTAAGTAGGGTCGTTACAGGGTTGTCCCTCATTCTATGGGAAGAAGGGGCTGAAGGCCCAGAGGGGTTGATGTTGGGTAAAAGATAAAAGCCTTGTTGATGATTGAAGCTTCATGAGACATTCTCTAGATCGTTCTCCTTTGGACTGAGTTGAGATGATCTGTGAGAACACCTATGTGATAGGTGAGTCATACTCCTCTGGATTGAGTTGAGATGGCTTATGTTGGTCTCTTGTCGTGCTCCTCTGGACTGAGTTGAGATGACTTGAGATGGCTCTCCAGTTCGTACTCCTATGGATTTAGTTGAGTTGATATGTTTGAGAGTGACGTCCCTTGTTGTTGAGCACAAGTAGAATTGTCCCTAGTGGCAGAGCACTAGAGGATGTGTGTGAGACCCCTTGCTATATTATCAAAGAGTAATACTATTGTAAAACCCTAATTTGTATTGTGAAGGGTACAAGTTGGCCCCACTGTGTAAAGATAATTAATATTATGTAAAAGACTAATTGTAGTATTGAGTTGTACAAGTCGTCCCTATTGTGCCAATAGACATGTGTATTCATTGAGTTAGGTAATGTATATATTAGTGAATGATCCCCATTGTGGATCATTCATCTCATTCACTCAACGCATACTTGGAGATCTGAAGTACACACTCTTTTCATGTGCTATTCTTCTTGGTCTACTATATTACTATTCTTCTTGGTCTACTACCTCACATTTATACCTTGAAGACAACTTATCTAATCTATGATGCGTTGAAGAAGATGTTTGAGAGAAACAACAATAACATAGCTCTTACATTGAAACACCAACTTCAAAATCTCAAGATGATGAAAGATGATACCACTACTACCTTCTTCATGAAGATTTCAGAGATTAGAGTTCAGTTAGGTGACATTGGAGAAATATTAACAGACAGGGAGCTTGTCATGATTACTCTCAATGATCTTCCAAGCCATTGAGAACCATTCATTCAAAGTATCAGTGGAAGAGAAGATTTACCTTAGTTTGATTGTCTATGGGCATACTGCACTCAGGAGGAAACCAGACTTATAGCCAGAGGAATGCAAGACTCTCATCATGATGACAATCAAGCCCTTGCTTCTCATGCAAATAAAGGAAGAATAAGAAGAAGAAGTTTCAACAAAGCATTCAATGACAAGAAAACTTCAACAGCTCTAGGTCATGAACAAAGAAAAGACATATCAAAGATTCAATGTTTCAGATGTGACAAGTATGGACACATTGTGAGAAATTTTCCTACCAGGAAGAAAGGAAGACAACATGCCTCCACTGCCGATGTTGATTCAGAACCACCATAGAGGGATGAAGGCATAAAATATGAATCATTATTCTTCATTTCAGCACTCTCAGGTACAGTTCCTACTAATAATGATATTTGGTTGATTAACAATGGCGCTTCTAGACACATGACTAGATATAGAGAAAATCTCATTGATCTTGTAGAGAAAGATCCTCGTCTGCATGTTGTACTTGGTGATAATGCCAGAGGTACTGTGAAGGGAGTTGGATCTTCTTCCTTCCAACTAGATTCTGACATGCCTCTTCAACTAAGTGAGGTACTATATGTACCTGGGATGAAAAGAAACCTTGTCTTTGTTTCTGCCTTAGAGGATAAAGGCTACAAGGTTATTTTATCTGAAGGAAAAGTTCTTGCATGGCACAAGAACTCACACATGGATTCTTCCCAAGTGATTGGTGTTCGAGAAAACAATTTGTACAGATTGACTGTCCGAACAGTCCATGCCTTATTACATGATACGATCATCTTGAGCGAGCTATGGCATAGGAGACTTTCTCATTTACATTATAGAGCCCTTCCCACTCTAGAGAAGATGGTGAAAGGTCTTCCAGAGATACATATTGAGCATGATGGTGTTTGCAAAGGTTGTGCTATTGGAAAGAATTTCAAGGGATCCTTTCCGAGCAATGACAGTTAATCCAAGGGGATCTCGGACTTGATACATACAGATGTTTGTGTACCTATGTCTGTTGATTCCTTGAGTGGATACTTGTACTATGTGCTCTTTATCGATGATCACTCTTAGAAGACGTGGATTTACTTCTTGAAGACCAAGGATGGAGTCCTTGCGATATTTCAAGAGTTTAAAGCTCAGGTTGAGAACTTGACTAGGAGAAATATCAAAGTGCTGAGATCAGATAATGGAGGAGAGTACACCTCCAGGGATTTCATTGATTTATGTATTGATACAAGGATCAAGAGGGAGTACACCGTTCCTTATAACCCTTAACAAAATGGGATTGCAGAGAGGAAGAACAGATCCATTATTGAGGCAACCAAAGCGATGATACANACATGATAAGAATATACCTATGATTCTGTGGGCATAGGCATCCATGACAACTGTGTGCATTCAGAACAAGAGTCCTCATAAGATTTTGAAGAACATGACTCCCGAAGAAGCTTTCACCAGAGTGAAGCCTAAGGTTGGACACTTCAGGATATTTGGGTGTCTAGTATACAATCATGTACCCAAGGAAAAGAGGACCAAACTAGACCCATCAGGAGGAAAGGGTACATTTGTGGGGTACAATGAATCTTCAAAGGCATACCATATCTACATCCCTGGTCAGAGACAAATTGAAGTTAGCAGAGATGTCACCTTTTAGGAAGAGATAGCTTTCTGAAGATCCAGAGAATCTCAGATGGAGATTGATGGGGAGAAGAAAGAAGAGACATTAACTTCTCCCCCTTCAACAGTTCAGAGGGAGACAATTACTGATCCAGTTGATCTAGTTGATACAATAGCTCGAGTTGATGTTCCCATAAACATTAAAGTAGGTTGGAAGAGGCCTGTATGGGCTCGAAAGACTCTACAAGAGGCAAAGGGACATGAAGCTCCTCGTGGTACATTCTGAGTGAGAAAGAGACCAAATAGATTTTTGAGCTATGTTTCAAATACGAGTCACATCATTGATATTGAGCCTTCTTGTCATGGAGAAGCAACAGGTTAGCAGGTTTGGAAAGATGCCATGACCGAAGAGTATCAGTCCATCATGAAGAATGATGTGTGGGATATTGTTGCGAGACCGAATGGGAAGTCTGTAGTGACTTCCAAGTGGATCTATAAGATCAAACATGCATCTGATGGAAGTGTCGAGAAGTACAAAGTGATATTTGTGGCTAGAGGATTCTCTCAGGTGGAGGGAATAAATTATGAGGAGACATTTGCTCATGTTTCTCGATACACTTCCATCCGTACGATTATTTCCCTTGCCGCATCCATGGGTTGGAGACTACATCAGATGGATGTGAAGACAACCTTTCTCAATGGAGAGATTGATGAATAAGTTTACATCGAGCAACCAGATGGATTCGTGATACATGAGAAGGAGTCTCATGTGTGCAGGTTGAAGAAATCCTTGTATGGACTAAAGCAAACACCTCGTGCATGGTATGAGAAGATTGATGGATAATTGATGAGTTTGGGCTTCATAAAGAGTGTTGTTGATCCCAAACTATACTACAACATTATTGGTGACGAGTGTCTGATTTTGGTCCTATATGTTGATGACTTATTCCTCACTGGTTCAAAAAGACTTATTGTTGAATGAAAGCATACATTAGCTTCTGAATTCGAGATGAAGGAACTTGGTATGATGCATTAATTCTTGGGACTAGAAGTGTGGCAAAGGACTGATGATATTTTCCTAAGTCAAGGAAAATACACAATTGAGATATTCAAGAAATTCGGGATGACAGACTGCAAGCCCATGCCTCCCCTCCTTCGGTCCTTGAGGGATAAAAACATCTCTTCTTTATATGATCCAAGCATAGGATCCCCCAGTTGAGAGGTCTACTGGGCTGGAAGGACGTGATTTCGATAGGGCTTCCTGAGGCTCTATTCAAAGAGTGGGAATCCTTCATTACTCTTTTATGTGAAAACTTAATTTCCCTGGATGAAGAGACCACAAACTCTCTGTGCTGGTCCAAGATCCTCGTAAACGGGTCTTATACGGTCAAACTGGGTTATAAAGCCTAGTTTGAGGACATAATCATAGTCCCCATGAATTGGTGGTGGAAATCTCTATTGAAGTTTAAAGCCCCCCCAATGCAAAATTAATTTTTGGCTTGCTATGAATAATAAATTCGTGACTTGGGACAATGCCTTAAAGAGAGGATGGTGTGATCCTAACAGATGCCCGCTTTGTAAATCAAACTCAGAATCTGTTTCTCGTGTCTTCATTTCTTGTCCATATGCATGCCAGGTCTCAAATTTGATCAAACATCAGCTAAAGGCCAGAGCAGACTGGAACAAGGAATCTCTGGATGATTTCTATAGGTCATGGATTCAAGATAGATTGATGTCTCTTTATGCAGGCTTACCAAGCATTATGATTTCCAACATTTGGTGGGCACGGAACAATGCCATCTTCAAGGAAAAAACAATCCCTCTTGAAGTAACAACTACACTCACACTCAATAAGGAAGAATAATTCAAGGAAGATCCAAGACAACAAAAGACTTGAACCCCAATCCCCCCCCATTGACTATGTTGTTTTGTGGGGTTAATTTGATGGGGCAAGCCAAGGGCACCTGCCAAAGTGCGGTGTAGGGGTGGTCCTTTTTATCAATGACAACCACTATATCCACATTAGATATGCTCCTAGAGGCCGGACAAACAACACAATTGAACTCATTTCTCTTTGGAATCTTCTGGAGATAGCTAAGGAAATGAATTTGAGTAAACTTGAAGTGCTCGGTGACTCCAAAATGGAAATTGATTGGGCAAGGGGTAATATTTCTAGTCAAAACCCCAATCTGGATTCTATTTTGAGAGTGATTAAGCTCAACTTCAGGGATTTTGAGTGGTTTTCCTTCCATCATATTTTGCGGGAACTCAACTCTAAGGCATATGAACTCTCTAAAGAAGCATTACATTTGCAAACACAAGCCTTCTGTTTCTACGAGTTCTTTGATGGAATAGAACTAGAAGCTATGGAGTTCCATTTCTGAAGTAGGCTTAACAGTCTTTTTTGCGTACGATTTTGTATAGATGTTAAAAGAAAGAAAACGTTTTGAAGCAGATAGTATAGATAACCAACTACTAATGTAGTATGTCAATCAACTTTGACAAAGTGTTGCCAAGGATTATTTTGAAAGACTTGGAACATAAATATTTTGATATGAATATAAGTGATTTTTTTTTGTTATACATATATATTTTAACCTTGTATAATATTTACTACAAACAGATTTTCAGTAAAAGAACAAAAAAGATACAATGACAAATACAAACATTACGCATATATTTTTCCCCTGGAAACCCAAACCGGGGAAACCAACATATTCTATATTCATTCATTAGTGACACATTGTTTACAATACAATATACATATAGGAGCCAATGCCATCCAAAACCCTAACCCAATGACCTGGATTAGTCAACAACCATAATTCCTTAACTAGAAATAGAAACCAACATGTTCTATATTCGTTCATTAGTGACACATTGTTTACAATACAATATAACGCCATCCAAAACCCTAACCCAATGACCTGGATTAGTCAACAACCATAATTCCTTAACTAGAAATAGAAAACCATCAGTGAGTGAAAGACCATGTGCCGAAAAACCGCCCAACAATGGACATGAAAATCGAGGCAACACGAAAAATGAGGCAAAAATGCGACATATTTCTGCACCCCCTCAAACCCCCCTGCGCGCTCGATGCAAGGCATACTCTACTACTCGTGCAAAGAATATAACACATACCCAACTATATATATATATATATATATATATAGTTACACGTAATAAATTTAAAAATTAAAGAAAAATTTATACAAACAAACCACTATGATCTACAGCCGGATCAATCCCATGAATCCATGATTACGCGCGTGATCACCGCGAGAATAGTTGATTGAGTATTGTTGAAAAGTAATAAATTCTTCATTATTTACATCGAATAAATTTTTGAATCGAATCCGGAATTTCTTTATGTAAATTTGTCAATTGTAAAGTTTCCATCTAAAGTCAATAGATGTCCGGAAAATTAGCCCACTGGAATTTCTTCACAAATTTGTCCAGTTTTAAAATTTCTATACCGGAAAATTAGCCAAACAATGTAGGGCTTAAAAGTCACAGGTTGAAAAATGCTTTTGATTAAATATATCGAAGTGCTGTATTTTTCTTATTTGTTTTATCGAAGTGCGGTATTCTTTTGATTAATTTAATGGAAGTGCCGTACTTCTCTTTGGAAAGCTATCCCGCCAGAGGAATTTACAAGATTTCGTTTGGATTTACATTTTAATTTATGATACTTCTAGGCCCGCACTAAATTTATATAAATAAACGAAGAAACTCCAACCATTCCCATTCTGTCTAAGGAGGTGAAGATGGAGATCTGTTACGTTCGTTCTCTTTTCTGGTCTATTACGGGAATACTTTTCTTTTTCTTTTATTTCACTCCTTTTCTGGTTTCCACACTTCCACTATCTAATCGTGCCCATCCCCATTTCACCAACGCTTCTGATCAAGAGGCTCTAATTGGATTCATCTCTGTAATCACTTATGATCCAACTCTATCTTTATCCGCTACCTGGAAACAAAATCTTTCATTCTGCGAGTGGACGCATATCATATGCAGTCAACGCAGACAGAGAGTGGTTTCCCTTAATGTTTCAGGCATGGGATTACAAGGTATCACTGACACCTTACTTTCTAAGAGAGTTACTAAATAAGAAATTTACAAAAAATAAGAAATTTCACTGACACCTTACTTTCTAAGAGAATTACTAAATAAAACTGAATAGCGCAATTATTATTATGAGTTGAAGATTTAAACTTTGACTATATTTTAAAAATTTAGAATATATTATCACACTTTCAATTATTTACACACAACCAAAAAGACTCCTATTTACATAGTGTTCCAAAAAGATTCCAAGAAGGAGAGAGTTTGGAGCCTAACTAAACTAGTTTTTTTTGCTCAAAACAAGTTATTAGAACCTAACTAAACTTTTTTTCAAAACAAGTTATTAAAACCTAACTAAATAACTAGGTTACAACACTGTCTCTTGAAAAAACATGCATATAAGCCTTTAAGAAACAAAATTTTACAACTACTCATTGCAAAATAGCTAGACTAGCATTCAAACAGAAACTAGTGGTTTTCGACATGAAATACTAAAATTGAAACACCATTTTTCCCTTTCCCGATAAGTTTCCTAGACCTCTATTAGATTCTTCTCTCCTCCACCTTACTAGGTGCTGATGAAACAAGCTCATTGGGAAGATACAAGTTGGTCTTCAGATTGTTGAGCTCATCAACATACTTTTAGTGCTTTGTTGATGTTCACCACGATTCTCGGAATTGAGGGACTTTTCTTCAAAGCTCGATGCAATATATTTGTTATTGTAGCAAAATAGCTTGCAGAGATGTTGGGATTTTGCATATTTGCCCTTAGTTTAGCCAGGTTGTTTCACAAAATCCCCATCTTATTCACAGATTCTTTGCTAGCATTTACTAATAGATCTCAAGGGAGGAAAATTTTCATAGATACATAAGTGTGGTAATTTTATTAATGTTATTGAAGTGTGGTATTTGATAAAAAAATGTGGTATTTGATTGTAGGGAAAATTAGCTGCTAAAAATTTCACAAGATTTTAAAGTTTGAATTTATTGGATCCCTCCCGGTGGATAATAAATTGGTTGCTTAATATATAAATAACATGGGAGCTCCAACCAACCTGTTTGAGGAGAATATGGAGATCTATTTTGTATGTATTATGAAAATCTTTTTACTATTCCCGTTTTTCATTCTCTTTCTACTGTACTAGGACAATATTCCTATCTCGCATTTCATTTTCTTTCTACTATATTATGACAATATTCTTGTTCTCTTATTTTATTCTCTTGGTTAATCCTTCTGTATTTTACAGATTTCAATTATCTAATTGTTGGTATCGTCATCTCAACAATGCTTCTGATTAAGAGGTTTTAGATTCATCTCTGAAATCCTTGCATATCTTAATACCTCCCAACTTTTTCTTCAGCTGTAAGTCTTACTTGTGTATATACCTTCTTCCCTTTGATTTTTGTTCTTGCCAGCATGTACTTTGCAATGGTTGTTTTAGGTTTGGACACTGATTGTTTTAGATTTGGACACTGAGTAATGGCGTTGTCTAACTGTTCTATGAAATAGTTTTTTTGTCGAAATCTGGCAATATAAATTTACAAAATCACTATACGTAAGATATAAGCAAGCCTTATATTTTTCTTCATACTTTCATAAAGTGGGTCCGTGTGCTTTGCATAGAGTGGGTCCGTGTGTTTGGACTCTACCTATTGTTTTCCCATATCAGGAGTTCTGATTTATTTATTACAAATGTTCACTTGAATTGGTCAATATCCTAAAGGGTTGAATCCACGTTCACTTGAATTGGTCAATATCCTAAAGTGTTGAATCCACGTTCACTTGAATTGGTCAATATCCTAAAGGGTTGAATCCAATAAGTGGACATGAAGAACATATGGCCTTTTTTTCAGTCAACTCTTATGAAACATTAAACATGATATGATATGGAATCTGAGCTCTACAATATCTCGGCCTTATTTAATGTTTTAATATTCAAAACTATTTGAGGGTCGTTAATATTTTTTTAATCTTCCAAAACTATGTGAGGAGGTATTTGAGGTTTGTGTATAGAATTTAATTTTTTAAAAATAAGTTGATTATGAAAACACTGAAACTTTGAGATTTCTTTAGGCTGTTGATCTTTTTTTTTCAAATTTTCATTTTAAGTGAATCTGCACTTGATTTCAAAACTACCATATATATATATGAGAATTGTAAACTTTGTCCCCTTCATTTGTATAGAAAGTAAGGTGGCACTCAAGAAGCACATTTTTGTCATGGAATTAAACTATGTTTCATATTTCTTTTTGCGTTAATTTCATTATTATACATGTAGAGAAATAAACTTCGAGTGTTATCTGGTTTTCTTCAATAAAATTACTTTTTGTTTATAGCATGCCCATCACTCCAATCTTTTAAAAACATTGCAGACAATGGTTAACCAACAATCAACATTTTTTTAAAAATTACCCCGGACTCTTATTGGTCTATGTGCTCTATGAAATATGTCCTCTCATTTTATTTTTTCTTGTCTTGCACTCCAGGTGCAGTCTTGTATTCTCAAAAATTACCACAAACTACAAATAATATTATAGATTGCAACTTACAATTCAAAGCGGTTTTGTAACAATTATTAAAGTTTACCATTTTGTTTTTGTCTCCTTCCAGTGTCACTAGTGACATAAGGCATCTTCGCATTCTGTATCAATGTGAGTAATTAAATGTCAAATAGTCTCAACATTCTTTGGCATTCAATGTACAAAGAATGGCAATTGATTGACATTCTACCTGTGTTTCAAGGTATGAAAAATCCAAGTTTAAGGAATAAAAATGTTACCAACAAATGTGTGGTATAGAAACAAGCAACGAGGTGATTGGATTTGTAATAACAGGGAGACCCGGGTTCAAAACTCCTTGAGTGAATGTAGATGAGGCCAAGTGCAAGTCTTGAATGATTTTGATAGAATAGAAATACCTTGTATAATGTGCCCATATAGTTGAAGAGTTGAAGGACCATTGTGTAAATGTGTTGGACACGCATACTAGAATAGATCTAGCTAAACAATAGTACACATATTGCAAAGGGGTGGAGAAAGAAGAATGGAAAAGAATGAAATAATGCTCATTAACCGTTGTGAATAATGAATAATTTTTACATGATATACTCTGTATAGCTCAATGAGTTCGACGGTGAACCAATGTGCCATAGTGGTGGTCTAGAGTGATTTGGGCAAACACCAGCAGTTATGGGAGTGAAGTGCCACCTATTCTAGTCTCGGTGGTGGTAGAGTGATATGGACACACCTGCTTGAGTTATGTGAGTGAGCTGCCACCTATTCTAGTCTCTCAGTGATTCTGGGAGTGAGCGCCACCTAGTGAAGTTAACTAGTCAACTAGTCTTAGTTAACCGACTGAACAGAAAGTAGTGATGAGAGTTAACTTCGAGGATAGAAACATCGCCACTGGTGATGATACCAAGGCAAGGTAAATTATCATGGTGATGATCCCAATACAGCTTATCAAAACTCAACTCAACTAGTCAATGAGAGTGTCAGCTGAAAATATTATCTAGGTGGAATATTCTCCCTAAAATATAGGAGCTGGATAATGACTAATTATGACTAATAAACAAGGAATAACCTTGGGAAAAATAAATCCTAGGTGCATGTGAAGTAACTCCAGCACCCCTAAACATCACTATGGTGAAAATAGGGTGGGTCCCAACAACGAGGCCATGTTAGGTACCAAAATTTTATGAACCTATGAAAATAAAGTGAGGAAGAGGGAAAACCTCATGGGTGACCCCTATCAGGGTACAATGTAAAAGAGAAGAACTTCGGTTGCTAGGTAGCTGTTTCCTTCCTCAAGACAACCTCGCCTGAGGAGAATGGAATTCACCTTCAGTGGAGGTCTTGGTGAAAATGTATGCATATACGATTACGCTAAAGGATAGAGCGTAAGTCTATGATCCCCTCGTGT
Source organism: Picea sitchensis (assembly GCA_010110895.2). Taxonomy (NCBI): domain Eukaryota; kingdom Viridiplantae; phylum Streptophyta; class Pinopsida; order Pinales; family Pinaceae; genus Picea; species Picea sitchensis. The sequence goes on along the minus strand of SNQJ01S0125022.1, from coordinate 7,893 downwards.
ACCGAGTCCTGTATGCAGTGCATGTGGATCTCGATGTGCTTAGATCATTTGTCTGAACTAGATCTACAGCCAGAACTTTAGAGTGCTTTAGTTTGTCACACCAAATGATGATCGACCAATGGCTTGAATGCCCAACTTAGTGAGAAAATGTTGTATCCACTTAGCTTGAATGGTTATGTTAACTACCCCTCTGTACTGCCTCGGTGAAGAGAGAGAAATGACATCTTGCTTCTTGCTTTCGACCATGAGATGAGCCCGAACTAATCTTGGTGAGTAACCGGATGTCAATTCTGATGTGCTATACCCATTGATCAAATCGATGCAAACCCAATGAGGTATAATGTAGATTCTGTTGCATATTGAATACAAAAGGTGATGGTGCCCTACATGTATCAAAGGATACACTTTGCATCTTTCAAATGTAACATCGGCTCTGCATGAACTTGGAAACTTCATGGCTTGCATATGAGAGTGCGGTTTGGGTGTGTGAGATACATAGCTCCCCACTAGTTTTTTGTATGGTGTGTTGTCAACCAGCAGAGTCTCCCCTCCATCCTCAAGTTTGAATCGTGAAATGAGTTGGAGGAGACTTGCGGTCTATCATGTGAAATCTCTCTGAGGAGATCTACGTTGCATACTTGGCTGAGACAATTTGATGCCTGATGAATCTGGTGATATCAAGTCCAAGGAAGTAGTGAAGCGGACCCATGTCCATCATCAAAACCTTGTCATGTATAATTCTCTTGGTACGCAATAATTGCTAAAATTCGAGGCACCGAATGATCAACAAATCATGCGACATACATAACTAAAGTGAAGTGAATCATCAGATCCCGAAGAGCATGTAGACATTGAGATTACGATTTACAATATAAACTATGACAATAGGTTGGAGTCCATCTTGGCGTACCATGCCCTTGGAATACCTTGAGGCCATAAAGTGACTTCTTAAATCAAAAGACCAAAGATGAGTCCTACAAAAATCCATGGGGTTGCTCCATATAGATATCCTAAGAGAGATCATCGTGAAGAAATGCATTCTTCGTCCATCGTCAGACTTTCCATCCCTTAGCTCTTGCAATAGCAAGTGCCAATGCGTATGGAATCCATCTTTACTCTGAGTTAGGTCTCATCATAGTCAATACCATGGAGCTACATTGAAAGCCTTTGGCGAAAAGCACAACTTTGTATCTGCTGATCTGTCCATCCATTGCGCTCTTGGTCATATAGACCCATGCATCACGACAAGTTTCCTTCTAGAAGGAAGGGAACCATATCCCAAGTCTGGTTCTCAGTGAGGAGTTTCGCCCGCATGGTGGATTCCCAAAATGGATTTCCAATTGCCTTGCCATAAGACCATGGATATGAAGATTAAACCAATAAAATATGCATGGAGTGCAATTTTTTGAGTGTGATAAGTCTGTAGGATCCTCTAAATCAAATCGAGTCATCCTAGTATTGTTTGGATCACCAATGAGATCCCAAGCATCGTGAAGAGTAGTCTGTGCCCACTAGGGCCTCTTATACAGCTCACGCAGCTGCATCACGGATTCTCGATACGCATTCGACTATACTAACTCTGAATCTGAATAATCTGAGTCCTCACGGTCGAATATAATCCGAAGAAGAGTCGGCATGTGCATGCTCATCATCTCGGATAGGTGGAAGAGTGAAGGTGTCTTCATGTTGTTGTTGAGGTACATGAGAGACACTTTCCTCAAATTGGACACTATGCTCAATGATGAGCGGTCAGAGGAAGATCAATAAGCCGATATCCTTCACACCGTCGGGGTATCAACAAAAATACACTCAGTTCTATGGATCAAGTGCCTTCCTCTTTTCGAGGGAATCCTGGCCCATGCAAATGAACCAAAAATACGAAAGTGATTAGCGGTTTGAGGCCACTCAAGCCTCATAGGGGTCTTATCCTTAACAAATCTATGAGAATGTCTGTTTTTGGATGTATGTTGCCACCGGTTAAGTGCTTACATTACATAGTCTGTGGTAGTGACTTTGCATGCAACATGCAATTAGCCCATCTCCTTTAGAGATGGATTTTTTCAGCTCAACAACTCCATTTTTCCGGCGAATTATGAGGAAAGCGTAACGTAATTGAATCCCTCATGGCAATGATTATGGATCTCATGATTCACATACTCCCCATTATCAATTGGTTATTTTATCTTCTTTCGGTTGTGTCTCAACCAAGACTTTGAAATCTTTCAACACCTCAAAGATTAAAAATCCCTTGTTGAGACATAGTCAAGAAAGAAAATCCATGTGAAATGTGAGAAATCATCAACAAAAATGAGAAAAAACCTCACTTTGTTGATGGAATTTATGAAAAAAGGACCCATGAGGTCCTTGTGGATCAGATCTAAAGGTGCGGAAGCTAGCTAAGACTCCCTTGTCGAATTTCTCTTGAGGTGTTTTTGAGAACACATCCCTCACATACTCCTGTGGAGAAATGGATGTCTAGTAGACCATCAACTAATCTTTGATTGCTAAACTGTGCATGTATTTGAAATTCAAATGTCCAAACCTTTCATGCACCATATCCTACTATTTTCATCGGCCTTAATTAGCCGATGCAAAATTTGAATCGAGTTCAATGAATTCAAAAAAATGTATACAATCTAGGCGATGATTTACCTCATAGGTAGCAACCATGGAGTTGGTTTGCATGTCGTAAATGTCCATGGAGTTTGGTGTGAATATTAATTTATTTTCGGTGCCATAATTCGTCATCTGGTACACGAAGAGAAGGTTGACAGACGAAGAGAAGGTTGACAGGAAACTTGGGAACATGCAACACATTCGAAACTTCCATTGGGTGAGTTCAATCCTTCCTTTGTCGGTGACTTCGACAGAATATTTTTCCCCCATCATAATAGGAGGAGGACCTTTGCATGCATCCAAAGAATAATAGACTTCTTTTGATGCAACCATGTGATAATGATAACTCCACAGATCAATGATCCAAGAATCGAGAGAGTAGTTGATGGCAATCAGGGCATGGCTAAAATTACCTTTCTTAGGAGATTCGGATCTTACATTTTTCTTTGCACGCACCCTTGGTGATGTGATCTCCAAGGTTGTTTGCTGAAGTATTTGAGACATCGAATCCTATTTGTTTTGCATGCATGCGGATTATGAATGGAATCCTTTGTAATACGATATGTGCATTTCTCCTTTTCTTCCCTTTCTCCTTTGGATTTGAAGGCGCCGGTGAAGGGTTTTGTGTACCCTTCCTTCTTGGATGTGCATGATCTTTCAGCATATTTATATTTATATTTCACATTATTTGTGGCTGCCATCATGCGGTGAGTGCATGCCCTTGGGCCTTTGATTGTACGCGAGGATTGATAAAGTCCTCAAGAGAAGGCATCTTCGGGTGGCTCAGTGAATCGACAATATGGAATGTGAATCTGAATACAATTAATTTAGGACCAAGCTTGGAGAGAATGGTGAGAGAACCATTTGTTTCTCTCCTTCAATTTATCAACCCCAAACTTTTGAGTTGTGACAATAAATCCTTGAATTTTTGAAATCTTGTATATTATCCGAAGCTTTTGGATCCAATGTGACGACTCCACCTCAACATGTGTCTCCTCATCTCATCCAGTTTTCCAAAAATCCCTTCCAATATTTTCCAGGACATTGGGAGTCTTACGGAAGATATATGAAAAATTGGGAGGAGAAATAAGGCGCAAATTGTTAGAGTCTCGTCCATGTGATTTAGGTACTTGGATTTTCTATGGTTAATGTCGTCTTTGGATATGTATTCATGGTTAAAACATGCAATCCTCTGGTTCGGATATGTATGGATATTTTCTCCCTTCCATGCAAAATAGTTGTAAGTTGTAATAATGAATTCTTTTGGAATTCCATCTTTCCGTTGTCTTCAATCTTTTATTTTGCAAAACATTTTTGGTGTAGATTTTTGAGTCCGTCGGCTCGATTGTTAATGTTTATTCCATTATTATAGTTCTTTGCATTTTCAATAGATAAGAGCATCATAAGAACAAGATCAGAAATACACATTCACAAAGAGACACAACATTTATCCTAGGAAACCCTCTGGGAAGAAAACCTAGCAAACTTCCTTATCATAAATTTATATACAATGTTCAAGAGATAACTCAAACCAATACAAATTGTCCTCTCCAAAAGATGTACTCTTCTCCTCTCCAATTGTTAATTTAGAACGCCTCATAATGAGCAAATTGGAGTTATTATCATTAAGTGAGAAGCTAGCCTCCTATATATACAAAAGCGGCACATGTGAAAGGTCACCAGCTGGGCCGACCTCTCACTAAGGTGGGTAAACCCACCTTTAATTAATTATGGGTCTTCCATAATAGCTGTTGGGGCATTTTTTTCCCTTTATAATTGTCCGATGACCAATCCTTAAAGGGATTTGGTCCTTATACAATTACAGAGCATGATTAATCCACAATGAGTTAATCCAATAAAAATAATAATAATGACGTAGTTAATCCCTGATGGGATTTAATCCAATAATAATAAGAATGTTCTTAGCGGTTACATTATTTCAACACACCTCCTTAACAAGAAGGGTATTCTTCATCAACATCCCGGTGAGAGAGTGCGCATCATCGGTGTATCACGGAGGACGGTGTCATCAATATCATCTTGGAATATTGGTTGTCATATTTACGAGTCATCGGAAGATTTATTCATACGACAACATCATCATTCTGAGAAAAGTGCTATCATCATCTGCATCAAATATGTATCGGTAAAATGATACCTCATCCTGCAACACTAAGTGGCATCCGCGATTATTACGGCTCAATGTCACAAGCTGTTAATTTGAGGTATCTCAATGTATCGGTCACATTTTGTTTTACGTTTAACAACTAGGTCATAAGCAGGAATATCATCATCTCACTTTACATCTAACAACTAGGTTAGAAGCGGGAATCCTGGCGATCATGCTTCACGATCTAACAACTAGGTCGAGCATGACTCATCTTGCTTTACGTCTAGTTTTTAGACGTAAAGCAAGATGAAAGGAATGCATCAACATCTCTCTTCACGTCTAAAAGCGAGGTCGGAAGCGGGAATCATCTTGCTTTTCGTCCCTTAACTAGGTTAGAAGCAAGGAATAGCATCATCTCGCTTTAACAACTAGGTCGAGGAAGCATGACTCATCTTGCTTTCACGTCTAACAACAAGGTCAGGAAGAAGGATCACACAGCGTCATGCTTTCGTCTAGCGGTGAGATTGAAGCATGACTCATCTTGCTTTAATCTAGCAGTGAGGTCGGAAAGTAGTCACACAACATCATGCTTTATGTCTAACAATGATGTTAGAAGCATGACTCATCTTTCTTTCTTTACGTCTAACAAGCAGTGAAATCAAGGATCACACAAAATCATGCTTTACATCTAACAGAAATTCGAGAATCATGACTCATCTTTCTTTATGTCACAACAACTGGAGTGAAGCAAGGAATGCATATACTCCCCCCTTTAGGGAGGTCCTTTAGGACTATACCAAGCTTATCTCAAAAGTGTTCAAACTTTACGAGATAGAGTCTTGGTAAACACATCAACTATTGTTCATCCGTGCTAATGTTTTGGAGCTTCAAGGCTCCTCTACGTACCATGTCGCGGATGAAATGATAGTAGATCTCTATGTGCTTCGACACATTAAGTGGAACACGAAGGATTCTGTCATTTCCAATGAAACTTTGGTTGTCACATATAATCGTGGTTGCTCTCATCTCAAATCAAATAGGCCAGTCAGCAACATTCCCGAGCCATATGGCTTCGCAGATAGTAGAACATGAGGCAATGTACTCTGCTTCTGTTGTACTTAAATCTACAGAGCTTTGTTTTCTGCTACTCCAGGAAACCATGGTTGATCCTTAGGTGAAGCAGCAACTTGAGGTGTTTTTTCTGTCTACTTCGCTTCTTGCCCAATCTGCATCGGTATATCCACTCAATGTGAAGTCATGATCTCCATCATATTTGAGACCATAATATACTATACCCTTAAGGTGCCTCATCACATGTTTTGCAACCCACTGGGTGAACATGTGGGCTTTACCGGAAACTAACTCAAGGTGTTCAATGAAAAATAGATGCAGTGCGGTGTTGTTGTTCGCTATCAATAATGTTTATGCAATTGACATCTATCAAATCAAATAAAGTATCAAATTGGCAACTGACCTTCCATGGGGAGTTATTCATGGACTTGCATTCTATCGTGTCGAATCTCTTTAAGATTTGTTGTGTACTTCCTTGGTTGAGATTTCTTTCACGGACTGCGCACTTTACCTCAAAGGCCTAAAGTAATGCATTAGACCAAGGTATTTCATTTCAAATTCTGTAGCAGAGTCTCTTACATTTGGTGAGATTTTATTCTTCGATTAAGAATAAGTCATCCACATCTGATGATGAAGTAAAATTAACGGTTCATTATCCATAATTTTGAAAAAGAGATTTGAGTCTGCTTTACTCTTGGTGCAAAGCCTATTCTCGTCAAGAAACTGTCTATAGCCATACCAAGCTCTAGGAGCTTGCTAAATCCGATATAAGGTTTTCTTCAATCGGCAGACATGAGACTTCACGTCTTCAACCTCAAATCCTTGGGAGGTTGCTCTATATACACTTCCTCTTTGATAACACCATTCGGAAAAGCTATCTTCACATGTCCATTTGGTGCAACTTCCATTTCATCTTGGCAACAAAGGCTATAATGGTTACGATGAAGAGTGTCTAGGGCATGGTGAATGTCTCTTCATAGTCAATGCCTTCCTTGGGGGAAAAACCACAAACACATCTTGCTTTATATTTCTCAATACTTCCATCATTGTTTATTTTGAAGAGCCATTTTGATGATACCACATCCTTACTTTTTGGTTTGGGAACTATTTCCCATACATCATTCTTTATTGGCGTTGGTATTCACATTCTATCATAGCATACACCTTACATTCCTTCTTTTGAATGGCCTCTTCAAAAGCATGTGGGTTCTTCATCAGAAGATTGCACATCAAATCTGTGTAGGCTGGAAAATGGCTTTAGTCTTTTCACATGTCTCGTGGTTCCTTCTGGAACACTGTATTTCTCTCCATCTTGAATAGCTCTCTTTCCCAAGGATTTCTTTTATGGGGAAAGGTCATTTGAGGAGGTTCTTGAAATTTTGTTATATTATGATATTTAGCATGGCATCTGCCCATTCCTTCTTTTGAATGGCCTCTTCAAAGCATGTAGGTTCTTCATCAAGAAGATTGCACATCAAATCTGTGTAGCTGGAAAATGGCTTTGGTCTTTTCACATGTCTCGTGGTTCCTTCTGGAACACCATACTTCTCTCCATCTTGAATAAGCTCTCTTTCCCAAGAAGGATTTCTTTTATGGGAGAAGGTCATTTGAGGAGGTTCTTGAAATTTTGTTATATTATGATATTTAGGAGTCTCCTCGTCAGGTTCTGTGGTTTTGAGAACTTCCCTCACAGATTCAGTAGTCCTGGGATTTACAGGTTCCTCTTCATACTTTTCTTCAAGCTGGCATCTTCAAGATTTCTTAAGTGTTGCTTCTTCATCAAAGGTTGCATCCCTGCTGATCTCAATATTGCGGTGACCAGGTATGTAGATTATAAAGGCCTTGGATACTTCACAGTATCCCACAAATATTCCCTTCTTTCCGGAGGGTTCTAACTTGTTTCTTTTCTCTTTCGGTATATGAATAAACACTGGACAGCCAAATATTTTGAGATGGCTTACCTCTGGCTTCTCTCTGGTGAACATCTCTTCTGGTGTCTTGAGCCCAAGTGCACTATGGGGCAATCGGTTCTGCACATAAACAACTATCATTGCTGCTTCTGCCCATAAGCACATAGGAAGATCTTGATCTTCACA
>SNQJ01S0125021.1:11817-38337 GCA_010110895.2 Picea sitchensis | reverse complement strand
CAACAATGTGCCTCAATAGATCTTCCTCAAATCATACTCTACAACAAATACCATACATCCAAGAGGGATTACCAAACCTCACAAATTTGTGCCTCAGGCATGCTCCACAAAACTACTAAGATACAATCTCAAAACATAATCATGAACACACCTTTAATTCTGTAGTAACCCTACTGTATATGATCTCTAACAAACATACCTGCAATCTCTCCTCAGATCCTGCAACTTGGAATAAGCATATTCTATTTCCCTTTCTACAGATTTATGCTTTCCCCTTCTACAACTCATGGGCATCTGCACTTTCCTCCAATATGGAATGTTGATGTACGCACCCCAACTGCTATGCAACTCATGGATTTCCTATATCTGACCCTAACACTTTGAATCTTGTGGATATCCATGCTTCTTTGTTCTTGCAACCCACATATGTATGTGACCTTTGCTTTTGTAAATCATGGATAACCTCAGATACCATGGAACAATCAAACTCTTTGTATCTCTGAAACATTCACTTCTTTAGACCTTCATTGTCTCATACCTGTCTCTTTAGATTTTTCAATTGTACCTTCCCATAACACTTTACAATATATATATTCAATGTGCTCAATATGTGTTCAATAGGTTCTCAGTAGGTGCTAATGGGATTCCTTTGATGTCTTATTTATACCTCTCAAGTGAATTCCTTTAGGGGATACCTTGTAACTGATTTACCCCTTTTCCTTATTCTAGGGATAACCCACTTTCTTGTTGCAACTAACATTTCCATAATTATTCAACTCATAACTTATTTTCCCTTAACCAACTTCCTGTTGCAACCACTTTGTTATTTAATTTATTTCTTTTTCCAACAAATTTACCCATAATTAACTTCTAGTTGAAACCACTTCGGCTAACAAAGCTCTTGATGACTTTCTAGGAGCTTCTAGAATACTTTACTTCTTGTTGACCTTATAGGGTCTTCTAGATTACTCTTTAGGTTCCTTCAACTTCTTAAGGCCATATCTCACTAACCATGAGGAACCACGTGATGTACCACATATCATAGAAAATGGTACAGTGTGTAATATCCATATAGGATAGTATTATTTGAAATTACATTGACCTTCATGTCCATATTCCTTGATTAACTTCGAGTTCCTCAACAAAACCTCTGGGGCTACTGAAATTTTCTACCGAAATTTCTTCAAAGGTTGAAATCAATATCTAAGGGTTGACATCAATCAATAGTACTAATCTCCAAGGGTTGACATCAATGACAACCAACTTTCCAAACCAAGTGTCCAACAGTCTCCCCCTTTGGCATTGATGGCTACACTGATGCTCATTTGTCCCCTGTGATCATCTCTCTTCATTAATGTTTCTATCTCTCCCCTATTGACATAAATGGAAAAGGGTATCTCCTCGTAGGGCTTCTCTTATTGTATTCATGCCTCTATTATTTCTCATCATATTTAACCAAAGGTAAACTCCCACTATTGATATGTCTCCTCCTGATATTTTATGTGATGTAATCAATCATGGGTAAAATAATATACCCCCCTGTGGGTGTGTCTCCCCCTGACTACATGCTACTAATATTCATCTCTCTCTATGATGATTTTCCTTCTCTGCAAGATGTAGAGATACTTTTGAAATGTTTCCTTTTCTCTCTTCTAGTGTTGTTTATTGTCCATTAGTGCTTCCTCTTGAATTTCACTGACATATATAGAAAACATTCAAAAATTGATTTCTTCATTTACTTTTCATGTTCACTTGAATATATTGTTCAATGATTTATTTACGATGATATAGCTTCTACTAACAATTTCTCTTTCTCTATTTTGTTGTGCCTTTCATTGCTTTCCTTTTTGTGACCAATTGATTTCAACCGATTCCACTTGTAAATATGTTGGTATGCATATGACCCATGTTTTTTGTACCTTCTAATCATCTCATGAATCCATCTCATTTCCATATGTCACAAATTTTCCATGACTCTTCTACTCAACTATCCATAATTTTGATCCATCTATCACTGTACTATCATGAATACTTCTCTTGAATAAACTACAACTGATCATCACATGTTTCAGTTAATCAGAAGGAATCAAATATGTACACTGATCTGATCTATATTCTCATCAAACTATGCATGTCTAGAAAAACCTATGCTGAATATATCCCTGCCTGGATACATACATGCAATACAATCATAAACTTCTACCTTTCAAATGATACCAGTGTGGGAACACTACTTCTCGATAGACCAACCTGTTACTCTGTACTTCTGTTGTGTGGTTTCTCTAAATATGTCTCTGTAAACACTTCAAACTACTCAAAGTATGGTTCTATTATCTATATTAGCTACTACACCAACTCCCCCTATTCAATATTCATATTTACTGTGAGTCTCCAAGTCAGATGGCTTAGAAAAATACCCACTCTGATGTGGATTAGTCTTCCTCTTCATCTATAGACTCATCATATTTATGAACTTTGACTTCTTCCTTTCTGATTGTGGATTGATCTTGTGCTACAATCTCTTGTGCCTTTTCTTGACTCACCCATTCTTATTTTCTTTTTTGTACTACTACAAATCCTACAATCTCTGGGACCTGGTCTTTATTCTCCTGCTCTTGTTTTATTTTTCATACTTTCTTATATCTGATATCAATGTTCTCTTTCATAGAAGTATCCATAATGATTTTACGATCATGAGCTATGTATCCATAGTTATGGAATTTTTAAGATTCAATGTTATGTGGGGCAACAGAGGAATTTATTTCTTGAACATTTCCTCCATAATCCCTACAATTTGCAACTTTATGTGCAAAGTTAGTACAATAAAAACAAGACCATAAAATAAATTTATAGAGCTGGGAGTGAAGATATTCTTTTTGGTGTAGTCCTTCTAAATTCCTTCCTTGGCTGATCATGATCTTCGCTTCTATGGATTCCTTCATTATGGTTGAAGCTTCTTTGCTTCCTGAATGTGGTAGGTCTCGTTGAAGATATATCTCTATTATACTCATTCTTCTTTGATTCTCGTTGACCATGATTCCTTCCTTTCAGTACTTTTGCATAACTCTTACTCTTTTCTTCACTCTTCTTTGCTAGCAACATGGAGGGCTTCTCTTCAACATTCTCTACGATTATGTGAATGTTTTTCTCTCTTCAATATTCGTGTTGAGATTGACAAATTTTACTCTCAACATGAAAACTTCTTCTTCAAGCTTCTTCACCTCTTCTTCTTTCTTCATCATTTGGTTCCTCGTGACTTATTCTATTCACTTTTGTTCTTCAAGTTGGATCTTCAATGTGATTATTCCATCTTTAATTTTTCTTTCTTATTGAATGAACTCTACTTCAAGATAATTTAAATCATTATTTCTTTCCTTGAGATGATCTGTCAATATCTTCCCTCTATTTTATGCTTATTTCTTTTGTGTTATTATTTTGTCTTCCAAATACTACTTCTGATACTCAAGATTTTGTTCAGTCCTTTTGGCTTCTTCTAGCAGACATTTTAGTATCATGATCGTCTTCTTTTGTGTTGGATTTCTATGATTCTTCCATGTTCCTTAGTTCTTCTTGGAGTGACTTGTTTTCTTTTCTTTCAGTCCTTAGATATTAAGTTGCACTGATCAATTGTTCTCTTTAATCAACTTATGCTTCTTCATACTCTTCCTCATTTGAATCTATCTAACATGATGATAACATTTCTTCTTATTATGTACCTGCATATTCTTTGGCATTCTTTGATTCTGTGTTGGGAGAAAAATAGATATTATGTATCTTGTCCCAAAGTTCGTTAGCTGATGAGAATTTACCCACTTTGTCCTTTGACGAATCACATAGTCCTTCCATGATGAAATCCATTTCTTTTTTTTGTTCTTCTTCAATTTCTTCTTGGTGGCAGTCTTAGGTTTCCTTGTAGCAATGTATCATGTCACAACTAATTGCCAAATATCATATCCCTATTCCTTTAAAAATACTTTTTTCCTTCTACTCCATATCTCATACTCTATACCACTCTGGCCATCAGACATTGGTACTCCATTCTCAATGTATTCTATGATCTCCTTGCAGTGGTTAAAATGTTTTGTGAAGAAACCCACCTTGATACCAATTCTTGGATTACTGAGAGGGGGGTGAATCAATAATGAGCAATTTATACTTATTTTAACCACAATTTATATTCATTTAAGTTATTCAATAATGTTCATCAGTTCGTCATCAATATATTATTGCATCATGAACATTAACATCCATCAATGCATAATAAAAAATAAACACATCCACAAAATATGCAATACACCAATATTTATTTGGAAATCCAATGCAGGAAAAAAACATGGAATGTTATTCTTATATGTCAAATAATTACATTCAAGGATGCACCAATTTCCAATTCTCTAGCTCCAATTGGAAGGAGGCTCCAACCCCCTATTTTCTCAAGCTCCATCCTGAAGGAAGCTCCAACTAGAAGAAGGCTCCAAACCCTTAATTTCTCAATATCCAACCTGAAGGAAGCTCCAATCCATGTTTCTCCAGCTCTAGCTAAAAGGAGGCCACACACCCCTTTCCTTTCCCCGTCCTACTGGCCTGAAATATAAGTGCCAAATAACTGATAATACCACTATCACTCAGTCACTATTAAACCTGTCACATGAACTTGTACCAACAACCTGTAACACCATGTATCATTAACCTATACCAATCTATACCAATGATCTGTATCAACTTGTACCAATAACCTGTACCAACCTATACTATAAATCTATACCTCTCAACCTATCACTACCTATACCAAACTATACCATAAACCTATACCTCTCAACCTATCACATCAACTCAACAACCAAATGATATCTAATCACATAGATAAACCAACAATAGAATTCTCAATCATATGCACAATATCACCCAAATGTGCATCAACCTAAACAACTCACAACAACTCATAATCATCAAAAAAATATACCAAGATCAATATGTGCTTCTAATAATATGCCAATACATGTAGACAACATCATCTATAGACCATCTACCAAGAACAAGTACATCAACTATACCAAAATATGACAAGATACACTAACATCACCATACCATGTACTTCATGTATGATCCAACTCATCAACTATATGTCTCATCCTTGTACCTAAACTATATACCAAAACATACTCCAAGATAACCAACAAGAGGCCTCTAGTAGTACATCACACTATTCATAAAATGAATACCATAAACTCTTACATCAAACCATGTGCCACAACCTCACTGTTATGTAGCCTCAAGCACGTACCACTCATAATCCAATCGTATACCAAGACCACTAGAAAATGCCTCTCACAATGCACCACAAGACATGCCAATAAAACCAAGCTAAGTGCACCTGCAATGTGCCTCAACAAATCTATCTCAAATCATACTATACTAGAGATACCATACATCCAAGAGGGCCTATACCAAACCTCACAAAGACATTCCTCAAGCATTCTCCACAGAACCACTAAGATACAATCTCAAAACATAATCATGAACATACCTTTAACTTTGTAGTAACCCTGATGTATCTAATCTATGTGAAACATATCTACAGTCTCTCCTCATATCCTAGAATATGGAACAAGCATCTTCTATTTTCCATTTCTAAATGTATGTGCTTTCCCCTTCTACAACTCATTGGTGTCCGTGCTTTCCTCCATTATGGCCTACGGATGTCTGTGCCCTAACTTCTATGTAAGTCGTAGATTTCCTGTACGCGACCTTGCCACTTTGAATCTCCTGGATGTCCATTCTTCTATGTTTCTGTGGCCAACGAATGTATGCGTACTCTATTTTTGCAGCTTTCCAATAACCTCAAATACCCTAGCACAGTCAAACTATATATATCTCCAAAACTTTTATTGCTACAGACCTTCATTGCCTTAGACCTGTCCCTTCTGTTATCATTGAAAAATCATCCGCAACATTGCACACAATGGTTGAAGAAAGACATCAATTCCAACAACAATTAGTCCACCTACATCGCCAAAATTCATCAAAAAGGAAAAAATCTATATACTTGGTTCTAAAATCAAAGTGTAAACATTCACCAAAGGAAGCATGTGCACCGTGCGCAAAATGTGCAGGCTAACACATCCCTAGGTGCGCACCGTGCACAACATGCACAACTGTCTATGAGCAAATCCACACACTTCTCATGAATGATGCATTTATGAATCTTTTCGACCTCTCAACCACTTCTAGTCTGACCCCCAACATGATTTGACACTCATATCTGAGCGAAATCTAGCTTGGAGGCTAGTCAAGGGCTAGGAAGTTCCCTAAAAGGCCTCTTGTTCACACTATGAACCAATTGCATCTTTCCATGAATGGACACTATAAATATGTGCCATGGGTGTGCTAGAAAAATAATAACTTCAAGGTATTTTTATGTTGCAATAATTCTTCTTTTAGAATCCTTTTTTTTCTTTGAATCATTCAAGCACTATAGCAAAGACCATTCCACTCACCTCTTGAGAGGATTGACATTGTGTTTCTTCACCATTATCATTTTCCATTGTATGAAGAAAATAACTCTCTATTAGGGAACTCAAGAGCCCTCCCAAGGAGGAAGAGGGGATTCATAAGTCCTTGCCTTTCTGTATGGTTTTATCCTATCAATATATTGGTCCATTGGTATCTATATGATGGCCATTTTTTTCTTTTCATGGTTCTAGTTCTTACAATATTCTCTAACATTTTATTTCTGTTCTTTTTTTTAGTTTTATTTCTTTTTTTTCATGTGTATTTGGTTATCTAATCAACTCACAAACCTTTGTCTTGTTTAGTTGGTTTAACTAAGTAGGTAAGTGTTGTGTTTTTTCTCACCCATGTGGCAAAAATAACACATTAGATTGGTGACCATATTGAGGATCGGTATCAAATTCATCCTTATTTAAGTATTGAGAGCACTTCTTTCTAATTGTTTGGATATGAAGGTAACAAAACTGACCTAGTCCAACCTTCCAAAGTCATAATTCAGAGCCAAGGAAAGAGAATTTCACTTAGAAATTTATTTTATGACACTTGACAAGAAGTGTGCAGATTTCAAGGCACATAGACATACAATATGTGTAATGTGTGCATGAAGGCCTTCATTATTCTGCTCATTTTGTGCATTCTACACCGTTTGTGTGCCTATCAAAGCTACAACCCACGAATAAGTTCATTTTTTGCAAATTGTAAAAGTTTTTATGAGTGGTTTGAGGGCCTCTAGCCTTCAGATTTTAATTTCCTACACTTTGTAAAAAAATACCACTTCACTTAGAGTCCTTTGTCACAAGGAAGGTTAGATAACATAAGCACGTAGGGGTACACATAACCATTATTCTTTTCTTTGGTTTGTTTCCACATGGATGGCTCATTTGGCATTTAAAATTTTGAGTTGAATTTATTGTTTTTTCAAACGTAGTCTATTAATTTGGGACTAGAAATCAATTTTAACCCTCAAGTATGCTCTTCCCTCACACCCAAGTGTGATATCGGGAATCAGAAAAGGTTGTTGAAATGAAATTTTATCTCCCTTAAAATCTGATTAGGAGAGGCCAAAACCCCCTAGGGTACCTCTTAGTTTTGGAAATCATCTTAAAGATTTGTAAGGGCCCATACATGCTCACATGTTTGCAATCTTAGGATAGTTTCTAAAAATTTTCTTAGTGTAGACAACACTCTAGGAAATTTTAAAAGATCAAGTAACAGGCCCACACATGCCCACATGTCTACAATCCTAGGATAGTTCCAAAATCTTTCTTAGTATAGAAAACATTCTAGGGAGTTTAAATAATTTGTAAGGACCCATATGTCCACATTGATAGTTCTTTATGTCTTTAAATATTCTGCAAGGTTGTACCAAAGAAATATAGTAAGCTAGGTAAGAAGATTTGTAAGGACCAAGGGAAGTCCACATGTTGCAATCTCAAACTTAACTTATTAAAATATTTTGCACACTTTTCACTTTCTTGCACACAAAGTCACTTTTCACATATAATTTCTATTAGAATAGTGGAGGTCAAAGTAAGCTTTCTTTTTTAGTACTCAGAAAGTACTTCAAAGGAACTCCAAAAGATCTGGCTACTTCTTTAGAAATTATCCACACCAATTTAATTCAAACGAGGTTGCTCCATGACCCCAATATCTCATCCCACCACATATAAAAAATTTCTAAGAACACACTAAAGTTTCCTCCACAGGAGGTGCCAAAAGATTTTTTTTAGTCTAGGTAGGATCTCGGGGGTAGGCATCCAAATAACCCCCTATTATCAGGTTCTCACATATTGAAACAATAGAAGTTGAGAATAGGGATCTTTAAAATCCTCCAATTCAAGTGTTCCTATACCATAAGGCAAGGAGATACCCATGAAGGGTGAAAGGCCAAGGTTCGGTTGTTCTGTGCATCCCTCCCTGAGTCACCCAACTCTTGTCAAGGCATCCAACCCATGACCCATTTCTTAAGCTACAAATATAAATGTCACACTTTGATCGAGGTACTTAGTGACAAAACATAAGATATCTACCCATGTGGAGGTTGTGGGATGCAACCACACCTTGATCAGATTTTGTGTGACTATTGAGAAATATTACCAGCTCTTTTGGGATATGCACCCTCTACCACTCATTATAACTGATTACTTGAAGCTTCAATAATTCCTCTTATGGTGGCCTCAGACCCCATTGTTGAGTGCTATTGGAAGGCCCAATGATAAATTGATAGGATGGATGATAAGTCTTTTAGGAAACGATATTTTTTTTTATTCCCCCACGTGAAAAAAATCCACCTATTCACATGCTTGTTTATTTACAGTTGATTTATGTATGATGTTCATTTGATTACATCCAATTATGAGTTATACTATTTTTTGAAGGTAAAAAATATCATGTTCATTTATTTCTCTTGTTTCGCCATTTGCACACATTAACTTTTCTAGTCAGAAGCATAGGGGAACCATAGAATCCTCGTCGTTCTAGACGCTTATAGAATCTCCCTCCTATTCTATGAGAATTCCCTAGTCTCACCAACTCACTAGCTCAACCATCTCACACCCTAGTGAGTGATACTTTTTTGGGATGATATTTTCTTGGTTACACTTTGTTTGGGTAAAATACCCAAGGTCATCCATCTGTTAGTTCTCCTTCACAAGAAGATGAGGTTCAAACTTCTTCTCAAGGAGGAAGTACGAACCCACCAAATCCCTCTCAAGGGACAAGTCCATTACCTACATACACAATGGATGGATCTAATCCTCCTCTAAATATCCTTATTCCATATTTGGCATCCCTCAACATTCCTCATTTAACCAAACTCACGAATGATCCCATTTTTCATGATGCCACTTGGCCCAATATACCTACAAAATTTCCTTCAGATATTACAAAGTTTGAAGGAAAACCAGGGGAAGAACCAGCCAACCATGTTATGACCTTCCACTTATGGTGCTCTTAAAACAACATAATGGATGATTCCATCCTATTTAGTTTATTTCAAATAATTCTCATTGCTTCATCAACCAAATGGTATGTGGACAAAAAATTAGGGTCCCATGTGACCTTTGCATCATTGGCCAAGGCCTTTTTGTCCTTTTTTCAATTACCAGTTTGTCATGATACTGGATTAGAACTTGTCTTTGAGTTCAAACAAACCACGAATATCCATATCATTGACCACATCCATGAATGGTGTCGGTGACGTAGTTTGTGTAAAGAAGAAACCACCAAAGAACAAAGTCTCGATTGGTTTCTTAAATCGCTCATCTCTGTTATCGCAAAATATGTAGCATCCACTTTTCCTTAGTCAGAAGAAGAAGCCATCAATGACGCCCAAAACTTTGACCTCATATATGCCCATTCAGGTTACTTGTACATAATATTGCATGATGCACCAAGACCCATACCATTTGGCAAGGACAAACCTCGGATGTCCCATGTTGCAGATGGGTTAATTGGTTCTATGACACACCATAACCCTTACGACCACCCGTCACCTACCTATGGTGCAAATCAGTATCCACATCCATATGTGATGTAGCCCCCTTTACCCTCCTAGGGTTCTGTGACCTCTCGGTCTCTAGATATTTCCTTGTCCTAAGTCAGATTGACACTTCGGGTTCCTCTTTGAACCCAATTCAGCTATACAAAGGACACTTTTTCCTCTTTAGGAACAGGTCCTGTGATACTCGCACCCTCTATCTATGTGGTCTGGGTTCTCTTCATTTCTCGGGTGTTATCCCCTTTCCATTAGCCCCCCTCCTTGCACTCGGGTCCTCGAGCTACATTCTTGCATGACCACATGATTCCTTGTTAAATCTTGGGCACCTTCAATCCCTCGATTTGTTTCGAGACTATTGAACTCCCGATATTAACGGTACCCCTAGAATGATGATTCAAATCTATCCTCTCCAAATCCTATGGACCAGATCTACTTCATCTAGATCAACAGACGAGATCTATTCGTGATTTCATAATTCTGAATTTTGAAGTCTCAAACCCTCGCTACCTCTGTACTCCAATCCTCCGGAGTTAATGATCTGCTTCCACCTGTCTGCTTGATTTTACGGTCACGATATCCTCCGCGAATATGACCTTTGGGATTTTTTATTCTCAAACCTCCCTTTCTTTCGGAGGGATTTATTTGAAATGGATCGATCACTCTCCGCACATCCTTCAAATCGACGGCTATGCTCTCTCTTCGGGTTTTTGGCCTCCTCAACCAGATCAACAGTCCTATGACTCCTTCCTCGATAAACGACCAAGATCTTCTCTACGTATTTGGACCTGTCCTTCCTCCGCTTTCTTCTAGAGTCCTAGATCTGGTGCAGCGTATCCTCCTTCACATAGACGACTCTCATCGTTTCTGGGACTTTGGCCTTTAGCGTTCTCAAATTTCAACAATGCAACTCTCGCGAGTGAATCCTTCCAGAGTGTTAGATCTCTTGACACCTTTCCTCCCTGATCCAATGATTATCCAACAGAGTGAATCTTTTTCCTCCATGCGTTCCTTCACAGATCAACAATCCGCATGCTCCTTATGGGATCAACTACCCTTAACCACTTTATCCTTCAGTTCTTCAGGATATTCTGAAACACTACTTCACAAAAAAACCATAGTACAATCCTCCAAAGTTCATGATCGGGTGACACTTGTCCAACCTAGATCAATGGCTATCGTCTGCTTCGGTTGTTCGAGCTTCGGTGATGTCAAACCTTTCTCCTTCACGTTCTCCTAGAGTGTCTTCACCTGGAATTCATGATCTTTCACCATGTGTCCCCTTTCTAGATCTGATGGCTCATATTCTCTTCGGGCATTCACGATTCGACAGTTTCAATTCTCAAACTGAAAATCCAATGCAAATTTTCCAAGAGCTCATGATGTGGTGACAAGTGTCCCCTCCATAGATCGATGGATCTTGGCTCTTTAGTTGTTCGGCCTTCAGGTTTTTCAATGTTATACCTCCACCTCCTTCTAGATCTCACGACCCATTAACACGTATTCCCTCTGAATCTAACGATCCAGATTCATTTTGGACCTTCAGCTGTTTGGGCTTCAGAAGTTTCAACTTCTCTGTGTGCTCATTCCTCTCGAAGTGGTTCCATCCAAAATCAATAGATTTATGCCACATGTCCTTCTAGTTGATGGATGTTCCCAAATGTTTTCGGGACTTTGTAACTTCAACAAGTGCGCTCTCCTGCATATACACAACATTAAAGTGTGTGCACCTTCTCGTGATCAGACGACAACTGATCCTTTCATGCTCAGATCCAATAGATAAGATATGTTTCCTCCTCCACGCTTCTTTATATCACTGGATGTTGATCTAACGGTCCAGGATCCTCTCCCACAACCAATCTAATGGTTGATATCGCTCCTCCTCCTGATCTTCCACCTTCTCCAAACTTGGAAGATTTTTAAAGTGTTCAAAGCTCTCGGCCTTTGAACTTTCTCCTGCAAACCTGACTATCTAGGGTGTCACTTATACTCTTGAACGCATTGTCTCTTTTGAGATTTAGGACTTGGAATAAGTTCTCTTCCCACACACTCCTTGATTTATTCCATTTGAGCTTGATCTCCTCGAATATTTTGATCTCCCACACACTCCTTGCGTTTCTGGGATTTCATCAAACTCAGATCCAAAGGATTTATCGAAAATAAATTCTTCTCGCCCTCCTAGAGATCTCCTTGTTCGATTCACACCTTCCAGAGCTCCTCCTTACAGAGTGTTCAGTAACTTTGTTTCCTTTCGAACTCAACAAAGAGGTCCTTTTGTTCACTCTTGCACTTGCTTGATACCCACCTGACAGAGCTCTATAAAGTTCTGAGTAACTTTGTTTCTCTTTGATCCTTCTGCACAATCCCCCCCCGAAGGTATTCAGTAACCTTGAGGTTCCTATTGATTTTATGATCGCTCTAGTACACCCTCCTGGTATGTTGTTTTATGAATCCACATAGTTCATATGTGCACTCCTTGCGTTGGCTACAAAACCCCAAATGTTCTGTTGTGCATGCCTTGCACAGACTAAAGAATCCAAAACGATATTATAAAACTCAATGAAGATAAAATAAATCTACCTCCTACTACAAATGAAACTTATCAAACATCCACAACATTCATTTATGAAAATAAACAAACACACGATATGTAGGAAAAATCGCTTTTCTATTATGTATGTGTGTCTATACAGATGTTTACAAAAACTGGACTGCAACAGAGTCTCAATTCTCTCAAGTTCTCCTAACCTAACTCTACTTTGAGTTCTGCTCCTAAGACCTATCTACCCATATCTCTGTCTCCAGTATCCTAATTAAAAAATAGGGCTCTACGAGCTTATCCTCTTCACCACCTTAGTGCTATCACTGTCTCAGTTATGACACCATACTGCCACAACTACATTCCATAAATGAATGTCCAGACCTGACTACGATCTAGGATTGCTACAAGAAACTATTTAAGAAAATCCTATTCACTACTTGTACAAAGGTATGACTTGGCTCTTTCGGCCTTACAACACAAATCCCCCTAGGATAATATTTTGAACTTAAAAATGGAGGATCAATGCTTCTCCCTTTCTCCATTACATGGCTATGTGTTGGCTTGCTGACACTTTTGCTAAGGTGGAGCGATTCTCCTGCATCAATATGGAGGTATGTATTATTAACCTCCACCCACTCACCAATAGTCATATCTTGTTGTTCCCCATCAGTAGTTGGGGGGACCCCCACCAGTACCCCAGATGCATTTGGTCTCTCACTCAAGTACATAACCCCCCCCCAACCCCCACATATGACCATAATAGTGGTGGAAGTACTTCAAATTACTATACACCATATAGATCATCGTCACAAATCAATCCATATTTTACATTTCCTGGTCCTTCTGAGTTTGTTACTCCTCCACCAGGACCACCACATGTCGGTGTTAACTTTGTTCAGGCCTTCCTCGTTCAACAGATTCATTATTTTGAACATTTGAATACGAAAAATCTGGCTCATCAACTGAATAATTCCAAGAAGAAAGGAAAAAACTGAAACAATAAAAACATGGGACCAGGAGGAAATAACGCCCAACAAAATTATCCCGCTGGGGTAAACCAGAATCAAGGAAACCAAAACCCCCAAGGGGGAAATACTAAAAATAAAAAATGACAAGGGAAGAAAAATAATCTCATAACTAACTTCCCTTGTGCTCTATGTGGTGAGTATGTACATTATACTCACCACTTCCCCCAAATTGTCGATTACAAACAGATGAAAGCATCCATGAACACATAACACCCTCTGACACCACCTGCCCCGCAACAGGCCCTACAAAATTATTTGCAACCACCACCTCTAGATGTTTTGAAAAAATGCATTCCACACCAAGGTGTGATGAATATCCAACAAGAGGTAAACTCTCCTCCACCACAAATGGGGAAATATCAAAATCTAGGTTCCACTCAACCTGAGAATCCAATCGATCGCAATATCCTCCTTACTAGAGAAGAAGAGATTCTTTTGCAAACACATAGTCGTCCATGCGACGTGTCTCCTGAATATACGCCAACCACCTTAGAAGCAAATCCTGCTCCAACATGACAACCATTGATGATTCCACACCCTAACATTGAACCTATAACATACCCAACATTCAATTGGGCTATGCAACATAAAAGTTTTGAACTGTATGCAAATTAAACATATACACACATAAAATCTTGCGGAACTTTATATATAAAACTTAAAACAGAAAAATATGTTTTCTAAATGCACAGATTCATACAGAAATAACGGTAAACATAACACAAAATGGAAACTTATCTTTGTAAAAATATCACCAACTGCATGTAGACCTTCCAAGAACCTCCCAGGCTTAGACCATGCTACTCATCACTCTCAGCAGTGGGTCACTCCCGAGCTGAGACTAAACTCCACCCATGTAAATGGATTCCTAACCGGGCTGATGTATCTCAAACAACAGGAAATACTTTGTCACAGGTGCCAACTCAAACTAACAACCTACAGTCCCTCATCCCCCACATGCCTGTCCAACCCTAGGAAGTGTGCCCCTTATTTTCTCAACAGTCCTTTGACTACCCCATTTCCTTTCCAGGCTTCAACAATAGGTCGGATAGGAAGTCTTAGAGCCCTGTAGTTGCAGTTTAGCACCTTCGAGAATCAATTCCAAACAATTCTCTCACCTAGAGAGATTTTCTCACGGGCCTGCCAACCCTCCTCTTCAATCTCCCATGGGCCTGACAAGCCTCGTCTTCAGTCTAAATCCTAATCTAACCAAGTATAGGTATGGGTACTGGTACGGGTATGGGTATGAGTATGGGTACAATGATAGTAACAAAAAGGTACTGAGGACAACTGAATGAGTGCGTGAATGATGATGGAATGACTGCAAATGAACTAAATCCAAACTATATGATCTAGATTTTATGAGAAGAACGAAATGAATACAGATTATTAAGAGGTTCTTAACACAAAATAATAGAGATACAGTAAAATTGGTTTTCTATTCAATAACGAAATAAGCTGAAACTATAAAACGCAGCAGAAACAAGATTGTTGGAATGGTGGCAGCTTATCTATGAGAAGAGATGTGATGGTAGTGAAAATTTGCAAGAAGAAGGTTACAATGAGGCTCTGAAGGCCTTTTTACAATAATAAATAATGCCAAAAACCCTAGACATCCAAAAACCTAACCCTAGGAGATGAAGCGCCAAAAGTCATGAGGGCCCCGTTTGGGTAAGTTAATACATCAACTTCCCAAGGTCATAACGTTTGCATATGATCTTCGTTTTAGGCGTGTGATAGTCCGTTGGAAAGGTATCATCAAGGAGATTCATTTTCGGGGATCAATAATGTATTTAGATATCATTGAGGATATAGATCCCAAAAAACCTTCATTTAGGCCCTCAAAATGGCCCCAGAAGTTAAAACTGCTAAAAATAGTAAATTGCCAAAATTGTCAGAAAATTGTTTTGAGCCAGTTGGAAAAGGTGGGTGGCCACTGATATCCATCAGGATAAATACTCCCTCCTTAGGAAGAAATGGTCTCCATTGCATTGACGTCCCCCATTAGATGAGGAAATTTCTACTGAATTTGGCCCCAGGTGAGCCACTTGCCTTGGTGCAGGAGTTGCCCTGCTTTGACGACACGATAAAGTTGGATCCTTTGTTGTCAAGTGCCCTTGATATGTATGTACACAATATGATTATTGGATGAATATTGTAGGTAGTTGGGTTTGAGCTCTATTAGTTTCAGTTGTTCTTCTACTTCTGAGGTGTCCAATAATGGTGGGAAATAAGGGCGAAGGAGATCCACGTTGAACATTGGGTGCAAACCAAGGAAAGGAGAAATGTTGAGCTCAAAAGAATTATCCCCCACAACCTTGGTGATAGTGTACAACCCATAATGGAGTGGATGAAGCTTTCGATGAGGTCCTATAAGGCGTTCTTTCTGCAAGTGCAACCAAACTTTGTCGCCCACCTGAAACTTATGCAACACCCGATATTGATCATGACGTTGTTTGTACTTAACATTGGACTTCTGTAGGATATCCTGAACCTATTGGCAGATGTGCTAGATCCGCTCAATGAAATCGGTGGCTTTTTCAGCTTCATTTGGAGCAGGAGATGAGTCGATCGAGGTGACCTCAAGGGGAAGTGTAACATCTATGGGTCCCAATGGTTGGAATCCCAACCCCACTTGAAAGGGGCTATGACCGGTTGAGCTATGTAGGGCTCGGTTGTAGCTATGTTAGACATAGGGAAGGCTCTCATCCCATGTGCGAGGGTGCTTTGAATTATACATGAAAATGATATGCACAATCATTCGATTTACAACCTCGGTTTGGCCATCTGTCTGGGGCTGCAAGGTAGTGGATTTGGTGAACTTGGTGTCCAACAGTGAACAGAGGCTCAACTAGAATGTGCTGAGAAATCGACTATCATGATATGAGACAATGGTTTGTGGGATTCAAAAATGTACCCAGGCTCATTCAAAGAAGATCTTGGCAGTGGCCTCTGCTGTGATGCTCTTCTTGCAGGAAACCATAATCACCATCTTAGAAAAGTGATCAACAACCACAAAAACATCGTCATTTCCCTGCTTGGTGGATGGGAGGCCTGACATGTAGTCCATTGAGATGGATTCCCATGGCCTGTCGAGAGTAGGAAGAGGGGCATATAGGCCTTGTTTCTTAGTGGTCGGTTTGGCGATAGTGCAGGCAGTGCAGGATCTGATATACTTGTTGACCTCTTGTCAAAGTTTCAGCCAGTAGAAATGTTTTTGTAGCATCTCCACTGTCTTTTCAATGCTGAAGTGTCCTACCACCCAACTGTAGTCAGATTCCCATATCAGCTTTGTTCGCTCACTTGATGGAACACAGATATGGCCTAGATGACACAACAACCGATCCTGAAGATGGAAATTATCAACAACTGCGTTTTCACCCAACATTTGGTAGGTGGTGGTGAAGTCAGGGTCTGTCTCATAGAGTTGGGGCCATCCATATGTCTAATGGTCGTGAGAGTCTAGCACCATGGTGAGTGTCGTGACTAGTGGCCTGTTGAGGCAATCAACGACGCGATTGGTGCTTCCTATTTTATACTTGATGTTGAGGTGGAATTGCTACAAGTATGTGGGCCACTTTTGATGGCGGTCATTCTGCAATTTTCCCTACGTCTTAGTGAACTGCAGTGGCTTATGATTAGTGTGGATGAATGTCTCCTTCCCAAGAATGTAATGTCTCCACTGGCAGCATGCTTTCACAATGGAGTACATTTCTTTGTAGTAAGTAGGGTACTTACAGATAGTATCTAACATTGTCTCACTATGATAGGCCATGGGGTGGCCGTGCTGAGTGATAACGACGCCCACAACATAGTATGAAGCATCTGTCTCGATCTCAAAAGGATGTTGTAGGTCTCAATCATCGAACGCTTGTTGTTGGGATCGACCCCACGCAAATTTCACCTTACCACCACTTCTGTTTATTTGGATGAGGGCCCATGCAATATGGGAGAAAACCAACACGAACCTGTGGTAGAAATTGGCAAGGCCCAAGAAGCTCCGAAGCTCAGTGAGTGTTGTTGGGGCTGGCCAGTCACGGGTTACTTGGATATTGGATGGATCCACATGTATGCCATGTTGATCAATGATGTAGCCCAGGTAATGGACCCTATCCATGCTGAAGGAGAATTTTTCCAAGTTGGCGTATAGTTTGTGCTGCCGCAGGGTGTGCAAAACCTATTGAATATGCTGCAAGTGTTCGGACCAAGTCTTTCTATAAATTAGAATGTCATCCAGATACACCACTACAAAAGTATTGGTGAATGGTTGTAGGATATCATCCATCATCCTCATGAAAGTGGTTGGATAATTGGTCAAACCAAAGGGCATGACCAACCATTCAAAAAGGCCTTCCTTTGACTTGAAGGTGGTCTTCCATACATTTGTCTGTTCTATCAGGACTTGGTGGTAGCCAGAATTCAGATCAATCTTACTCAAGTATTTGGCCCCCGTGAGTTGATCAAGAAGGTCATCGATTCAGGGATTTGGGTATCGATTTCTGACTGTGATTTTATTCAGAGCCCAATAATCAATATAGAGTCACCAGGTTCCATCTTTCTTCTATACCAGCATGATTGGGCTCCCGCAAGGTGATGAGATGGGATGGATGTGCCCCTTGTGGAGAAGTTCTTGGATCTGTTTCTTGATCTCATCATTCTCTAACTAAGAGCGACGATAGACTGGCCCATTGGGTAGCAGTGTGTCGGGGGTCAGATCGATGGGGTGCTTAACCTAGAAGTGAAGAGGTACCCATGTAGGTGAGGAGAAGATATCCGAGTATTCTTCCATGACCTTATCCACTTTCTTCTTCTATGTGGAGAGGTCAGCCTCAGAGACCCTGGATGTGGCTGTGATCTTTCACTTATTCTGAGAGAGAATCATGAAGAGGACAAACTTCTCCATCTGAGAGATGACCTTCCTGCATTTCTTAGCAGAGATCAAGGAAATAACACTAGGTGGGACTACCTCGGGTATTCTGTACAATTTCTTGTTCAAAGTAATAATAACACTACGAGACCTGGACTCATATACAACATGATGTTTCCATAAATAAGGTTGGCCCAAAATAACATCACAAACTTCAAGAGAAGAAAAATCACATAATACCTTGTCTTTGAAGGGCTTTATGTCATACGATAGTCGGCACTGTTGGCTGACGCGGAGATCACTTCCTTGGCGGAGCCATCCAATGGTGTACAGTTGTGGGTTCGGCGTTGTTGGCAGGGCCAACTGCTTGATGACCTCTATTGATATGAGGTTCTTCTGGCTACCATATCAATGATGAAGTGCAGTGGGCTGCCTTTTACCCACATCTATGAATGGAAGAGGTGCTCTCCTTGTTCTGGCTCGTCTGGTTCACCAGGATGGAGCTTGGTGGTAGCAATGGTGGCACTGGGTTCCGTGTCAATGATCTTTCTTCCCCTTTCTGGTTCTGGGTCAGAGTCATAATATGCATATGATTCAAAGGATTTCACTTTGGCCACTAGTGACTGCTTTGAGCAACAATCAGTAATGTTATGCCAATGTCTCTTATGGAAGTCGCACCACTTCTCGGTATCCTTGTTTGTCTTTCCGGTGTCCTTATTTTCTTGTGGCTTGGACTGGTTGTCCTAATACTGCCCATATTTTCTCTGTCCTTTGTTTGATGGATTGGGGATGCCCTTTCCTGGCTTTTTTTGTGAGGGGTTCCCAGGCCCAAATTGTCACGTCTTTTGTTTGAGCTTCTCCTCGATGTTGACGACATATCGATAGGTCGCGCCCAAGGATGAGATGTCTAGAAATTCCATTTCAGTTCGGAAGTATATATGAAGAGCACTTTGATACTCGAGCACTCGATTTGGCTCTGAATATTTGATACCCAACTTGGTGCGCAAGGTATGGAAGATATTTGTGAAATCTGGCACTGCTTGGTCTCTTTCTTGCCGTAGTGTGGTCCATTTGGTATACAGGTCGTCATAACTTTTGACAAGGTAGTATTGTTCCTTAATATAATTCTTGAAGGATTCCCAGGTGGCTGTGACTGAAAATAATGAGGTTTCCTCTGTTTCCTTTTTCTCACAGAAAGTTTCCCACCAATCTTTGACATGGGGAACGACTTTGAGGAGCACAAAAGTAATCTTTTCTTTATTCAAAAAGTTATGGACAGAAAAACACCCTTCTAGTAGATTCAACCACTTGTCTACAACATATGCATCTATTTGACCTTCAAATATAGGAATATTGAATTTTATTTGTACCTTGAAGGGGGTGGTGCCTTCGTTCGAAGAAGATGCACCGCCTGTTGGTAGCCACCGAAGGATTTGCGTGAAACTATCCATCATCTTGTTCCTCTGTTGCGTGAGGGATTCCTCAATAAATAGTTTGAAAGGATCTCTTGTCCCATCATATTTATTTTCTCCTGCCATGGGAGGTCGCTTGGGTGTGCGAGATCTTCTTTCCTCAAGAGAAACAAGCTCGAGACCCAACTCTTTGTACTTCGACCTCATTGGGGACATGCATTAAGATGACAAGGAGTAGACCGCTCTGATACCACTGATCTGGATTTTATGAGTAGAATAAAATAAATACATATTATTAACAGGTACTTAACAAAAAATAACAGAGATATAGTAAAACTGGTTTTCTATTCAATAACGAAATACGCTGAAACTGTAAAATGTAGCGGAAACAAGCTTGTTGGAATGGTGGCAGCTTATCTCTGAGAAGAGATGTGACGACAGTGCGCATTCGCAAGAAGAAGGTTACAATGAGGCTCTAAAGGCCTTTTTACAATAATCAATAATTTCAAAAATCCTAGACATCCAATAACCTAACCCTAGGAGATGAAGCGCCAAAAGTCATGTGGGCCCCGTTTGGGTAAGTTAGTACATTAACTTCCCGGGGTCATAACTTTTGCATATGATCTTCGTTTTAGGAGTGTGATAACATGTTGGAAAGGTATCGTTGAGGAGATTCTTTTTGGGGGCTCAATGATTCCTTTGTCTATCATTGAGGATCTCGATCCCAAAAAACCTTCATTTAGGCCCTCAAAATGGCCCCGGAAGTTAAAACAGCTAAAAATAGTAGATTGCCAAAATTGTCAGAAAATTGTTTTGAGCCAGTTGGAAAAGGTGGGTGGCCATTGATATCCATATGGATCACTATATGTATGCATGTTCCCAAATAGACACTTTTCATGTTGAGAGCTACTTTGGTCAACTTGTCACCATCCTTAGAACTTAGGATAAAATAATTATCCATACTTTATAATTTAAGGAATATTAATATAATATTTATTTTTGGCTTAAGCTCCATACATTAGCCCCTTATCCTTAACTCTTAGGCCCCCCCTTTCCCTAACTAGTGGAGTTTAGTCCCCCATACTCTTTTATCGTGGTTGGTCTACATGCAATGATGTATTATATTAATGATAAGACATATACAAAAATAGGCTCACTAGCCTTTAGCATCTAGGCTCTCTGGCCTAATTGCATACATAATCCTTATATATTATAATAACTGGCTCACCAGCCTATAAAAAAAAACATATACAAAAAGGCTCCCTGGCCTCAAAATCACATACACTTAAGTTTGTTGTGTGCATTATCCTGGAATGTGCACACTTCATCATTTTAGTGTGCAGTACATGTGTGCACTATACCATGGAAGGTGCATACAAAAATGATGTCAAACAACACACCAGCTTAAGTACATTTTCATTTACATTTACAATTGGGTTCGGCCTAGGGGTCTTACAATCCCCTCCCCTTATTTATGCATTCTCCTCAATGCATTATGTACACATATACAACCAAAATTTCAAAAATAGTAAAAAATATGCCTGTATTCTGCTCGCATAGCATCTTCATGCTCCCAAGTTGTGTCCTCAGGATCATACCAAGTCCATTGGACCTTTACAAGACCTATGGCTCAATTCCTAAGCTGTTTGATTTTCTGATCCAGAATGTGTACTGGATGTACTTGAAAATTGTCTTTTTTTTCCACCTGAATCACATTCCAATCAATAACATGATTAGAATTAGGTATATATTTATTAAGGAATGATACATGAAATATATTACGAATGTTCATTGATGTAGGCAAGGAAATCATGTATGATATAGGCCCAATCCTCTCTAGGATTTCAAATGGCCCACAATAGTGAGCTGCCAACTTTGAACAATTTCTCAAATTCAGGGAACTTTTGTTGGCCTTAACCTTCAAGAATACATCATCACCCACTTTAAACTCCGTGTGAGTTATTCCCTTATCAACATAGTTTTTCTACCTATCTTGGGAAGCCTTAATTTTATTTTTTTTCAACATTTTCTCCTCCATTTCCCTGAGTAAATTTGGCCCAACCAGTACTCTATATGTTGGGTTATCCTAGCTTACATATGTGTTGCACCTTCTTCCAGAAAGTGCCTCAAATGGGCTCATATTTAAATATGTTTGGTACCCGTTGTTACAAGAAAAATCTACTAAGTGTAGGTAGTATTCCCATTTTTATGGTTTATCCATCACATACATCCTCAACATTTCCTCAATCACTTGATTCACCCTCTTTGTTTGTCTGTATGATTATAGATGATAAGCTCTGCTAAAATTCAAATTTGTTCCAAATCCCTTCCAAAAATTTGATGTAAATTTTGGATCTTTGCCAAACAAAATTGTCTTGGGTGTACCATGTAATCGAGAATTTTCTCTCATATAAACAACAACAATGTTGGTTGCCTTGTGAGTGAGATTTACTGGAATAAAATGGGAAAATTTAGTAAGCTTATCCACCACTACCATAATATAATCATGTTGTTTGTTAGTTCTGGGAAGTTTGGTGATGAAATCCATTGTTACAACTTCCTATTTCCACTCAGGAATCGGTAATGGTTGTAGAAAACTATTTGGGTGTCTATGCTCAACCTTTACCTTTTGACACTCTAAACATTTGGCAATAAAATCAACAATTTCTTTCTTCATGCCTGGCCAATAATATTAGCTCTTGACAGCTGCAATAGTTTTTTTATAACCTGGGTGCCCAACATAAGGTACATTATACATTTCTTTCAATTGCTGGGAATTCAATACATAAATCCCTCCCCTATATATGAAAATTTCATCATTTTCTAGCTTACAGTCTTCAATTTTCTGCTACAAAATACCTTGCTGTAATTTTGCCACTAACTCCATATATTGCAAATCTGTTTTTCTAGCCTCCAAAATTCTGTCTTTCAAATCTGATTGGTGCATGCTAGTGGTTGTAGCATGCAACTCATGCACTCTTCTGCTGAGTGCATCAACCACTTTGTTCTCTTTCCCCTTGATATGCTTTATATCAAAGTCATATTCATTGAGAAATTCTAACCATCTACTTTGCCTAGCATTTAGAGTTGGTTGATCAAATAAATATTTCAGACCATTATGGTTTGTCATCATCTCAAACCTTTTCCTCATGAGGTAGTTCCTCCACTTCCTCAAGGCATTCACTATGGCTACCAACTCCAAATCATGAGTGGCATAGTTCCTTTCCTACTCCTTAAACTTCTTAGATTCATAACATACAACAAACCCATTTTGACTGAGGACTCCACCAATTCCTTCTTTACATGCATCAATGCATACAATGAAGTATTCATTTGGATATGCAATCCTTAGTATTGGAGCACTTTTTAATAATTTTTTCAAGTGTTGGAAACGATTTTCACAATTCAATGTCCACTGAAAATTAACACCCTTATTTTGCAAGGAAGTGATTGGGTGTGCAATCTTTGAGAATCCTTTAATAAATCTCATATACTAGCCTGCAAGGCCCATGAATGATCTGAACTCTATCACATTCTTTGGTGCTGACTATCCTCTACTAGCTTCGATATTCTCAAGATCCACTGTTATCCCATCCTATGAAATGATATGTCCCAAATAATGAATTTGTTTCTGAAAAAATAAGCACTTGATCAATTCGGCATACAACTGATGCTCATTTAATACTTATAATACCATCCTCAAGTGTTGTTCATGCTCTTCCTTTGACTTGTAATACCATCCTCAAGTATTCTCTGAAAATACCATTCACTAAACAACTGAAGACAACTGATGCATTTGATAATCCAAAGGGTACCACTATGAACTCATAATGACCATACCTTGTCCTAAAAGAAATATTGGTGATTTACTCTTCTTTAATTCTTACTTGATGATAACTTGACCTAAGATCAATCTTGGATATTTTTTTTGCATCTTTCAACTGATCAAAGAGGCCATCGATCCTTGGAATAGGATAATTATTCTTCATAGTTACCTTGTTCAACTGCCTAAAGTCAATGCAAAGTCTCAATGTTCAATCCTTTTTCTTCACAAATAAAAATGGGGCACCCCAAGGTGACACACTTGGGCGTATATACCCATTCTTAAGAATATCTTCAGGTTTCATTTACAATTCATTCAATTCTGGTGTACTCATCCTTTAGGGAGTCTTGGATACTAGAGTTGCTCTAGGAATCAAATTTATGGAGAAATCAATGTCTCTTTTAGAGGGTAATCTTGGTATTTCCTTAAAAACATATTCAAACTCTTTTAGGACTGTATAATCTTCAATATTTGACACCTTATCTTTAGGTGTCTCTTCCATATGTGATGCAAATATTTTACACCCTTTTATGTAACATTTCTTCAACTGCAATGATGAAATTGCTCTGATGGTTACTTCCCTAGGAATTCCCTGCACTCTCCTTAGGTTCCCTTCCTCATCCAAGCAAGTAAATTTCTTGTAATTAAAGTCTAGGATAGCATGATGTTCATCCAACCAATCTATACCAATTAGACAGTCATAGGAACCTAAAGGAAAGATGTTCAAATATTCCCTGGTGTTCAGTCCATTCATGTCCATAAGACATAACTTAACCATCTCATTAACTTTTCTTTTGGCACTGGTATTCAGCTGCACCAACCAATATTTTCTCTACTTTGTTCTTGGAAAATGCAAACTTTCCACCATATTAGGATCTATATAACTATGACTATATCCTAAATTAATTAAAATAGCAATGGTTTGGTTGTTGATTGTACCTTCCACTTCAATCATATGTCGCTGATACTCTTCTTGTTTGTTGTCCAGGGCTGCATAGATCCTTGGTACATTTTTTCCCATTTCCTCCATTGTTTCAACTTTCTCTACATTGTGAACAATCCTCACTTTTTCACCTCTGTGAGGACAATATCTAAACATATGATCTCCTTTACAACCCCAACATCAAATATGTGGTTTTCTTGGCCTTTGTCCCCATGTCTCAATCATTCTAGGTTTTCTAGAATTTTTTTGTCCCTGAGGATTATTTCTGAAGAATGGCGGCTTAGTCCCCTTCTTCCTCTGATCCATATTGAATTTAGTTTTGTCTTCCCAAGCGTTTTGGAAAGTTGGCCTTTATTTTTGCTGATCATATAGGCATTTAGCTCATCTTATGGTCTCCTCCAATATTTTGGGATCATCATATTGTATTTTGTCACTGATGAATGATGGAAATCCACTCAAATACCTTTGAATCTTAACTGTCTCATCCTTGATGAAAGAAACATACTTAAACAGTTCTAAAAACCTTCTTTCATATTCATCTATGGTCATTCTCCCAATCTTGAGTTCAAAGAACTCTTTCATTTTCTTGTCATAGTATCTCTTAGTCAAGTGTTTCTTTTAAAAATATTTCTTGAATTCCCTCCAAGTAACATTTTTCTCTTTAATGTGTTGCAACTACACAAGATGATCCCACGACATGGATTCCTTTATGTTGACTTGATAGATGGAAATTATTCCTTCTGCATGAGAAGAATAATTATGCAATTGAAAATACTTTCTCATTCCCAACAACCATGTCTCTGCATATTCATCCTTCTCATGCTCACCATCAAATGTAGGAGGTTTGATTTTGTTCATTTCTCCTCATATACCATATACCCCATACCTCTTATGCTTCCTGATAGGGTATGGACTCGATATTTTGTGTACTCTCTTATCAGAATGCCTCGGGGAGTGATGGTTATGTATACTAACACTTCTTGTTCTTGTTTTCTCATCAGGAGACCTGTGACTTCCTGATTTTCTTGAGCCACTCTCCTTATCCAAATTCGTTTCTATTATGTTCAAGCTCTGCATTAACTTCCCGTTGAAGTCCTCCTGCTACTACTTGGCTCTCATAAGCCTTTCATTATCATATTTATGGCTTTGGACATCCTTCTACAAATTTTTAATGGTCTCTACCATATTCATGTTTTCATCCCTTCCTTCTCCATGTCCATTGGATTTTGTTCCTTCAATTCCCATATGGAAATCCATCCCTATTATCTCATATTCCTGGTTGTAAGCCCCTTGTGCATATTCCATTCCTCAACACTCTATGTTGATCCTAATATGATATAGTTGTGTTAACTTTGCAAAATGTGCAACCAACAAAACTTTGTCAGGTTAACTCACTCATCAATTTCACGAAAAATATGAACCATTCTGGTTCAATAATATATCATAATTATTTCTTCTGATTTCCTAAAAAATTAATTTCCCAGATCAATTTTTTGGGTGAATAATTACATTATTATTTCCAATACATTTTCAATGCTTTATTCCATTCTCAATTATGAGTCTTGAGTAGAAAGTTATGGTTATTTGAAAATTGTCCATTAATGTTTTTGTTTGCTCTTCAACTTGGTGCAATTATGCGTTGTAATTATGCATTTTTGCACCTACTCCATTATATTTTTAGTAGGATATCAATTAGGCTTCTTCATATACATATTTGGATAGTATTTCCAAGTTTCACCTCTTTCTGGGTTTTGGGCTACTAGTTACAACCTACCTAAGTTCTAGGCCAATTAGTGTTTTTGATCTGGAATGCTAGAGGTACCTTCTTTTCCATCTTAAAATTTTTTAACATGCCCAAAAATTTAATTCATCTCTAGGAATATTTTCTATGGTTCAATA